>JAZDUH010000263.1:15032500-15305000 GCA_036419115.1 Scarus forsteni
AAGTTACATAGCGCCAGTTAAAGGAATACAGACCACTCCAGAACACGACAGAGGTTTCATTGAACTCATTGTAAAGTGGTGGACCATCACAATGAATATCGAAGGATTATATTATGTTTGAAAAACTACATAGTGTTGGTTTAAAAGAAGCGACAGACTCCACTCGCCTTATCTCCTCTGGCATGTTGTTCCAGGTTGTTTGGTATTTTTATTATAAATTTTGGTATGACTCACATGTGAATAGTTTAATTAAACAGCAACAATACATATGCCTCAGATTTAGCTTTTTCTTTTATTAACTCTCAATAAATGTTTGTCAAAGATGTATTTGTGAATATTTAATTCCACTAAATTACTATTCATACTGTTAATGCATGGTGTCCACTGTAGTGGTCAGTTGCATAACTCCAAAAAATGTTTTTTTTCATTTACATTTTATTGATTCCTTCAAAAAGAACATCATTTTTTTTTTAATTGTTACATACAATAAGCCTCTCATTTGCTCCAAGGAGCCAAGACAAGAGATGATAAAAAAACACACAAAGGCACGTGCCAGCTCTGTACTGTTTACCTAACACTTAACCCTAAGTCTTGCATAGATAATCATCAAGACTTCAGAAAATCATAGGATATAAGGTTGAAATACCCTTTGATTTTAAAACTATGTACCTTAATTATATCTCCCCTGGCATAAGAGGTATTGATAATTATTTAATGGCTGTTTTGTTTACAGCAGGTAAAAAGGCTCTTACTAAAAGATGGAGGACACTTGTTGAACCTTCAATTAATAACTGGATTCATGTGACAACAGAAATTTATAAGATGGGAAAGATAACTTTTTCTATTAATTTAAAACTTGACAAATTCAAATCACATTGGACAAAGTGGGTACAATATGTTCAGCCTTTGAGACCTGATATCATGAATTTTGCACAGTAAGAGTGCATTGGATTTAGCAATTTATGATCATGTTCCATCACTCTTTTTTTCTTAAATCCATGATTGTTGTCTTTTGAAAATTGCGAGATGAAATCTGCCATTTTTGTCAGTTTGGTTTATATCTTTATTTTGTTTTACTCTATTGTTTTGGGGTTTTTTTTATTCTACTCTGTATCACCATCTCTCTGGATGGACATAGTTTCTTTTTCCAGAAGAATGAAAATCTTAAACTTGTAGTTCTGGCTAAGAAAATTATTCTTAAAGTCTGGAACAAAGAGGTATCTCCAAATTTTGAGGCCTGGCTCATGGAGCTCTCGGATACCTTGTATTTGGAGAAAATCAGATTTGAGACATCAGGGAAATCAAATAAATTCCATCAGATATGGCAGCCATTTCTTGATTACATCACACAGTGGAGGGGACCCTCATGACACCTCAATGCCTTGATTGTTTTTGAAAACTTTATTTTCTGTAATTTGTTAAGTATAATGTGAACACAGATGACCTCAGTAACTTGTTGGAGAGTACAGGTTTTTACTTTATTTTATTTTATGTGTGTATGTTTATGTGTATGTATGTATGTATATTATTATTATTATTATTATTATTATTATTATTATTATTATTTATTATTATTATTTATTATTATTATTATTTTTTTTTTTACTAGCCTGCTTTACGGGAGAGGGGTGGGAAGAAGGGGGTAATTGTTTAGGCTGTTATTTGCCTACTTCTTTCTGTTTAGTTTTCTGATGTTCTGTTCTGTACATCTAAAATTGAATAAAGAGAGTATTAAAAAAAAATCTTAAACTTGTATTAAGGTACAAGAAGAGCAGTTGGAATGCCTGATTATACACTTTTTTTGTGATAATGTACCTTTCTGTTTTCCTTACTTGTAAATGTAGGGTCATTACAAATGGACAATAAAAAATGAAAATTAAAAAAAAAGAAAATTATAGGATAAAAAAAACATTAAATTGTATACATTATAGCAACAACAACAATTATGAAGATAATAGTCAAAACGATGGATAAAAAACTGAAACTTTGCTTGTAAGTGTGATTTTTGGAGAATTCTTTCACAGGAGCAAACTTGGGAAGTAAAATGAGGTCACATGACCCACCGCTGTTCTTCCCCCTGTGACCATGTAAACCTGCAGATGCTAAAAGCCGTGGCTCTGATTTTTCTCTTTATTGGCCCTCCATGCATCAGCATCTCTGTGATTTCACCGCCTGCTGCTGCCAACATTTAAAAGAAACTGCACAAAGACGTGGAAATGAAAACATCACTCTGCCCGTGAGCGTCCTTACATGTGTGTGTTTATCTGTGTGATTGACAGCTGGTGGTGGTCGCCTACGACGACGGAGAGCCCGTGAAGGAAAACACGACTCTGGTGGAGATCACGGTCCTGCAGCCGTCAATCATCCCGGTGTTCACTCAGGAGGAGTACAGGTACAGTAAACGCTGAAATGTCGCTCCTGGTTGTCGTGGGAACACCTGCTGTTAGCGGAGATAACATTTACAACATCACATGAGCACGGGAGGCCGAGGAGTGTTTGTGTTTTTTAAGTTTGTGTTGCTGTTTGTCTCTTTGTCCTTCACTCAGTGCAGATGTTTCTTTATCAAACTCAGATTTAAGAGTGAAGAGGGATTGAAGCTCTGCTCTTACACATCATCCCTTTATGAATGTGCACATGCAGCATGCTTGAATATAGCCGATGATTGACCAAAGGCAAAATATTATCTGGGGGTTTGCTGAAGCTCTTCCTCGTACAAGCTTCCAGGTCTGTTTCCAGCCTGTTGCCCATTTTCCACATTTCCAATCTGCTGCCAGAAAAGCTAAAATTATCCAAAAGAAATCACCCAAAGGAGTTTTTTCTTTTCCCTGTTCAGTTTGGACTCTGGCCAAACGATGGATTGCACAAAAGCATAGATTAAGTTAAGATGAGTTTTATAGCATCAAAATAGGTTATCTATAAATGCTATTCCTTAGCTTGGCGGTCAAGTTGGACAGGGCTGGACTGGCCTGGATACTCAACTTCAGGAACAAGACAAAACTAGAGCAAATTTATATTATTCAGACACGTCTTAGAGCACCGGGCTGTAAGTAGCCATATATAGCCGGCTACAAAACTACCATACTAAGTTTTCCAAAAATTGCTTGTTGTCACACATCAAAAACTACCGCTACGTAACTAGAAAGAGATACATTACCTCGTGGCTTTGCATCCTGTAAGTTGTTGAAAAAAGAAGTTGTAAAGCAATGCAGAGTTCTGAGGAAGGTCTGAGCTGCATTCATTAGCATCACAACAAACACACGCTTTGGCTTGGGTCACGTCTGTTGGTGCGTTCCAGTTGTAGTCAGAAGTAGGAATTTCCGAGTTTCAAGTAGGAAACTGCAACTGGAACATCCCTCGACATCGGAATTTCCCACTGGGAACTCGGTGAAACCTCGCCACCCCTGAGTTGACAATGGAAGATGGATGCCCCCAGTGTGAACAGTTATTTAGCTCCTGTAATAATCCATTTATTGTCACTTCTGACTGGGGTGTGTCGCTCTAGATCAGCTGTATACATAGTATTGTTAGACTTATATTTACAAAAATGCTGCCATAGTGATAATCACATTCTTCATGTGATATTTGTGAACAACAACGCAGGGCGTGCTAACAACAGCTAACAATAGCCTGGTAGATCGTCATGTTTTTTTCTGACTTCAACTGGAACGCAGATAAGTCAGAGATGATGTCACTCCCATTTCCGAGGTTACTGGAACGCAGCATTACGACAGTCGCCGCGCGTGCTCATGGGTAGCAGAGTCTTTATGTCAATTTAATAGATTGTAATCGATTTCCCTTTAAATGGTTCATAATTGATCCATAAAATCCAAAGATCGATCTTTTAACATGGGTAGTTTTTTCTTCATTGGACGGTCCGAGAAGCAGCCTGTGGTATCAACTCTGCTAGTCTCCCATTTAGCGCTGCTTTCCACTGAACAAGATCTGGTGAGATGTTACTGCAAGCAGTCAAAAAAACATGGCAGAAGCGAGTAGCACTATAGGGACACCACCGGAGAGTTTAAAAGTTTACGTTCGGCATATTTCATATTTAATAAGCATGAAAGAAAAGACAAGTTGGACAAAAAAACAAGTAACTTGCAGAATATGCATAAATGCACGTCATTACATGTGATTAATGTAACTGCTTTGGGTTCAGTTCTTAATGTAAAAACCCAGACTGAACAAATTTCGAATCGTGAATCAAATCGATTTGAGACCTCTTAATATCGAATTGAACCGATCCAGAAAATCTGAATCGATACCCAGCCCTAGTGTCTACAAGAACAACAGTTATTACTGCAGCCGTGTAGGAAGCAGAAAGCGTGAGGGAGCAGGCTGAGCACAGACTAAGACAACAGTTATTGTGTTACCAAGTCGGCTCATTAAAGTGACTTTGGGCTCTTCTGTTTGTGTGAATCCCACATGATGATCACCCAGCTGCCTCTACAAAGCAGACATGAGTGTGGTTGGTAGTTTGTCCTTTCCTCATCACGTTTCCTGGTTATCACACACACAGGAATCAACCCGGCACACCTCCAAACACACTCAGGCATCTGGTGCATGCACAACTATGCAGGCGCTAAAGTTGCAAGGTCTGCTCGTTCTAAGCGATTTGGGCCACCAGCTGCAGTTCATGCAAGATGTGAAAAGTCGACTATCAAAATAGTTGTTTGTGGCAGCCCTAGACACTGTGGCATGCACACCCGTACTCCAAGGGTTTATTCTGTAATTCCTCTTTAATGCCATAAATTAGAGGTTGTATTTGAAGTACAGGAGAAAGTGTCTTCAGACTTCACTAACCCATAAATAAGAAAAACACGTCCTTACATCGACTGTGAGGCTTAAACACGTCAGCCTGATCCTCTCAAAATAACACCGTTAGCTTTACGGGTCCAGGAGAACGCAGCCATGCAGCTCGCCATGAAGATCATAAAAGCGAATTAGATTTCGGCGGGACGTTATTATGCCTCCTCATTTAAATGGAGCTTTTTGTTTTCGTCTCTTAAATTAATGAGCGGTATTAGAGGGCTTAATTAGAATATGTAGATGGAGGTTGGCATGCACGGAGCAAAATCAATTATCTTTAATATTTCACAGATGGAATTAAGCAGAAAGGATTGACATTACAGCGGCATATTTACTCATAAAAAGTGCCTCACATTCATAAGCGCAGACAGGACAGTCTGTTCTTTCACTAATAACTGTTTACTCACATCCACGTCCAGCAAACACAATAAAACAGGAGGAAAAATCCAAACAGCATAATTCATGTTTCCGAACATAATTGAATCCAAATGGATAAAAAGAACCAACTTTGAGGAGGTTGCATTTATTACCCAAATCACAGCGTTCCTCTCAAAACGGTCTGTACGGTGTAATTATCTCTGACAGGCAGGAGGAAATCAGACGAGTGAGAAGAGAATTTGAGTCCTGCTCTGCTCAGAAATACAAAAGAATGAAAGAGAGAACATTTACCAGCTCAAACACAAACTTACTTCACCTGTGGCAGTGCTGCTCAGACGGTGGGGGCGTGAAACGTTTGGGCAGGGGCGTGGCCTAAGTGTGATTGACCACCCATGTGCCGCTTAAAAATTCTGCACTGTGATTGGTTACCCAGAGGTGGGATTTATAAAAATAACAGATTGGGCTGGGCAACAAGTTTTGTCAAGTTTGTTTTACATTGTTTTCTTTTATTGGTGAAAACTTTGAATCGTGGCTTTAGATTAAAATCTTTTATTTGAGTCTTGGTGAAAAAACTTATTTGAGTTGCAGTTTTCTTTTACATTTTCAAAATAAATATTCATTCATTCAAAAGACATTATTTGAAATCTATGGAACAGTCTCCACAGTCTCCAAATATTATATTATATTATATTATATTATATTATATTATATTATATTATATTATATCACATTATATCACATTATATCACATTATATTATATTATTAATTAGTTGTGGTGTTTTTCTGTTTCATGCTGAGTCCTGAAATTGTTGCTTCCTTGTTTTTTTATATTATAGTTTGAGTTGTACTTTTTGTTTAGTGAGTGTTTTTTTTATTATTATTTTGCTATTTTTATTTGCTTTTTTTGCGGGGGTTCACCTCTGCACCTATTTTTTTTTTTAAAACCTTTGTTGTGTTTCTTTCTTTGTCTTGTTTTTTTTTAATCATAGTTAGGTTGCTTTTAGTTTTGTATACCTTTTAAATAAGTCCAGGTTGAATTTTGTGTTATCTGTCATTGATGTTGTGTTACCCTTTTTGTAGTTTTTTTTTGTTTTTTCCTTAATTTTTAATATAATTATTAACTAATTTTTTCCTATTTTTGTCTCATTTGTTGAAGATTTATTTAATATGTATTTGTCTTATCTTGAAGTCTGTTTTAAGTAGGATTTTTTGTGCATGTTGCCAGTATAAAGTTTTATTTGACAATGTTGTGTTGTGATGTTTTTTTATTTGCTAATTTTATTTTTATTGAGTTTTTTTGTGTTCTTTTGTGTTTTTAGTTTGTTTTTCAATTTCTTGTTGTGTTTTGTTTTCTTTTTTACTTACATGTCTTTATTTTAGTTACATTTTTTCTGCAGTTGTTTTGATGGATAATTTTTCTGCACGTTTGAGTCGTCTTTGTGTTTTTTTTAATTAGTTGTATTTTATTTTATTGTATTTTATGCTGGTCTCATGGCTTATTTTCACCTTAAACTCTTTGATCATGCAGATTATTTGGCTTCACTGCAGCTTCTGTGTCGGTTCTTTCTGTACAGAGGCAGAGCTGATCTTTGTCACTGTGGCTAATGTTCATACAACCAAGGACCAACTGTCCCTTTAAACAGTTGAAGAAGGAGCAGTTGTATGTCTTATTTATAGGTCTATTTAAGGGAAGATGAGCTGTTTAAACAGCTACTGGTGCCGTAAACCGGGATGGGAGAAGTCCTGATGATGCATACTTTTTGTTTTGAGCATAGAAGTACTCTGCATCATCAGAATAAATGTACAACACAGGACTAAACAAAAAGCAGCAGACAGTATCTAATAAATCTGTTAGCTTCACTTTAGTGCCTTAAACTTCCTCATAGGACAGCGCTGATGCAGTTTTGCTGATTTGATATGTCACGTTGGGTTTTAATGATCATAATTAACATTTTAACCCTGACATCCTTCATAAAATCACAGAAAATGCCACTTCAAATGCTGGAGAGTTAAGGTTCACCTGCTTTAGCCTCTTTTTAGGAACAGGATTGTTATTGAATTAAAATGATAGATTTTATACGTAAACAGTCATTAAATAAGTAAGAAGAGTTGTTTTTATTGTAGAGGCGAGTCAACAAGACCACCAGCACAACACAACGCGATGAACCATTTATGACACTTTGAATGATTTAAAGCATGTACAGTAGTTATTTTTTATTCCCAAACACACACACAAAAGTTTCCTCTCCTCTTGTCCGATGGTGCCGTCAGTGAAGTGGAGGTTTGATCTCGTTTCTCCGCTCGCTCGCGTCCATCCGTCATGTTTTTATAAGCCAGCAGAGTCGATCTTTACTCCCCACAAACTGCAGCCGCATTAATAAATGACACTCTCACCTCTGCACGCTCTCACTCCTCAGCGTCGTTATCGCTCCTGCAGGTGATCTTTGTTTTATGAGGTCAGGAGGTCACCGCTGCTTTTCTTCGCTCTGATTGGCCGAGTGGAGAGAGGGCGAGAGCGAGGTCAGATGTGAAATTGGCTGATCATCTTCTGCGATTCCGTCTCTGTTTCCCCGTCTTCGTCGTCTTATCTCGTCTGTCTTTATAAAATAAACGCTCTCTCATTTTTCTGCTTGGGTGATGATCAGATTTTATTTTAGTTCATCATTTCCTGTCACGGTCTTGTTTTTTATTCTCCTTTTTTCATTTGTTTCCACATCGTCTGACAAGAAAATTATCAGAGATGTTGTACAAAGGATGAAAATTACAGAAATATTATTCTGAGAATTATTTTAAAATTACTGTTTTTAGATCCGAACAACTCTAGACACTGCGGGAGCTTTGTGTTCATGACTGTTGTGTAATTTCCTACATTATATCCCTCACTTTTTAGATTTTAGTTTATGTAAGTGTCTAATCAACCACTAAAAGAACTTTTTAAAAAGAATATGCAGAGTTTGTGTTACCTATGAGCAGCTTAAACATTACCCAGCATGCTCTCTGAACACACAACTTTAAATTAGGGCTGTCACTTTAGTGCATTAATTAGATTAATTAATTACACCGCAAATTAATGCGTTATAAAAATTAATCACAGATTAATCATAGCACACAAACATTTTGATATTGTCCAGCTGGAGGACCCGTACATGGCAGTGGCACGTGTCACTTCACACATGCGTCTCTAGTCAAACCAAACAAAGCCCAGGTGACAACAGGAATGGCATATTTGAAACTCCGCTTTATTTTATTTTTGAATTTATTTATCTATATGTGTACTACATTCTTTAATAATGCATCAGGCCTAATTGTTTTGCTGGATGTCCTCGACCTTTTTCTTATTTTGAATTTGATTTATGAAACACACTTAAAGTGTAATTTGAGTTGCCTGATTGAGCTTAGAATTTTCTGGATAAGTTGCCCTGACTTTGGTTTTATTTAGTCACCAATAAAAATGTGGATTTACAAATCTTCTCTTTTTAGTGTATTCATTTGATTAATCATCCACTACAATTTTATAATATCCTAGAATTCAAATTCTTTATGTGGGGACTTTAAGCAAATATGAGATTAAAATGTGATTAATTCGATTAATTAATTACAAATCCTGTAATCGATTAGATTAATTTAATTAATCGCCTGACAGCACTACTTTAAATGTGTTCTTTTTAATTGCACTTTTGCTTTTTGATTTAATACAGTTGTCATAAAAATATTTTTATTATATTGATGAATAAGTGTTTCTTTTTTGTTGTTTGATTTTTAATTTCAAACAGTTTTTATTTTTTAATTTGTTTTAGTGATTTTTGGTTTCTTGTGATATTTATTATCTTGTGTATCTTTATTTTTTTTATTTTTTATTTTTTTTACCTTTATTTAACCAGGAAAAGGAACTCATTGAGATTAAAAATCTCTTTTACAAGAGTGTCCTGGCCAAGACAGGCAGCACCCATGCAGTAATTATTATCATATTATATATATATTGTATTATATTATATTATATTATTAATTAGTTGTGGTGTTTTTCTGTTTCCTGCTGAGTCCTGAAAATGTTGTTGTCTAGTTTTTTATTGTACAATTTTTGTGCTTATTGTTTAGTGAGTGTTTTTTTAATTATTTTGCTTTTTTTTTTTTTTTTAGATTTTTTGCGGGGGTTCACCTCTGCACCTTTTTTAAAAAAAACCTTTGCTTTGTTGTGTTTCTTTCTTTGTCTTGTTTTTTAAATCATATTTAGGTTTCTTTTAGTTTTGTGTACTTTTTAAATAAGTCCAGGTTGAATTTTGTGTTATCTGTCATTGATGTTGTGTTGCCCTTTTTGTAGTTTGTTTTTGTGTTTTTTTCTCAATTTTTAATTTAATCAATAATTATTTTTTTTTCTCATTTGTTGAAGATTTATTTAATATGTATTTGTGTTATCTTGAAGTCTGTTTTGAGTAGGATTTTTTGTGCATGTTGCCAGTATGAAGTTTTATTTGACAATGTTGTGTTGTGATGTGTTTTTTTTATTTGCTAGTTTTATTTTTTATTGCGTTTTTTTTGTATTCTTTTGTGTTTTTAGTTTGTTTTTCAATTTCTTGTTGTGTTTTGTTTTCTTTTTTACTTACATGTCTTTATTTTAGTTACGTTGTTTCTTGTAGTTGTTTTGATGGATAATTTTTCTGCACTTTTGAGTCGTCTTTGTGTTTTTTAGTTAGTTTTATTTAATTTCTTGTGGTTCATGCTGATCTCATGGCTTATTTTCACCTTAAACTCTTTAATCATGCAGATTATTTGGCTTTGCTGCAGCAACATATCACTGCAGCTTCTGAGTCGGTTCTTTCTGTACAGAGGCAGAGCTGATCTTTGTCACTGTGGCTAATGTTCATACAACCAAGGACCAACTGTCCCTTTAAACAGCTGATGAAGGAGCAGTAGGATGTCACATTTATAGGTCTATTCAAGGGAAGATGAGCTGTTTATGCTGGTACCGGTGCCGTAAACCGGGAGAGGAGAAGTCTCGATGGCACAGAGTTTTTGTCTTGAGCATAGAAGTGCGCTACATCATCAGAATAAATGTACAACACAGGACTAAAAAAAAGCAGAGGATCATTTCTAAGTAAATCTGCTGCGGTCTTGTCTCTGTTAGCTTCATTTTAGTGCCATAAACTTAATACTAAGACAGTGCTGATGCAGTTTTGCTGATTTGATATGTCACGTTGGGTTTTAATGGCATCATAATTAACATTTTAACCCTGACATCCTTCATAAAATCACAGAAAATGCCACTTCAAATGCTGGAGAGGCGTTAAGGTTCACCTGCTTTAGCCTCATTTTAGGAACACCTCAGCTCTATGCGCTCAAAGCTAACAAGCTTGTTTCACAGTAATTGGACTTCAGAGCAGCAGAAGAAACAATTTCCTGATATTACAGAAAAAAATGAAGACGTCAACGCTCCTCTCTGTTTTCGTAAAAGTGTTGGAGGCAGCAGAGACAGAGATATGTCAGGCAGCCATATAATCCAGCGTTTATGAATATGTAGGATGGCTGCGAGCTGCAGGCCTGTGTGAGTTTTTGTTAATAAACACGTTAATGCGAGAGCGCAGCGTGATGCTCGTGCGTCCGGATGCTTTGTTCTTCACCGTGCTGGTGAGTGAGATAGTGCTCTTTGTTCTTGTAATTCCTTGTAGTATTCACGGAGAGTACAGTCGACCAGCTTTGAATTAATTATCCAGCTTTCTTGAATAAAAGCTCGGCGCGGCACCAGTGAGGCTTTGAGAGCTTACAGATGCATTCTCTTTACTGCTGTATGGTTTTAACTGAGGGGGTTCTGCAGCATTAACCGTATTTATTCTGATATTTATAGATGGAGGGACAAGAGATTTAACAAAGGTGAACAATATCACTTACCACCCTTAACGAGGAGGATCAGGAATCACATCTGACCCTCCAAAGCCCTGAATGCAGCCTGTGAGTCAGTATAAAATATTAAAGCATGCATGTTCATGAGGCTGTCTGGTGTCCCTCTTTATTGTCAAATTAGGTCTGAAAAATGCCCATTATTTCTAACGCCGTTACTCCCAACACTGAAAATAGACCAAGTTTGTTTTCAAACTAAAACCTGCAGAATGCATGCACAAAAAACGGCATAGAAAACACATTTATAATACGACATCAACATTCTCAATTAAATGGTATTTTGGCGTGTGTTCCATAACAGTTAATTCGTGCTACAAGTCTAAATCCAGATACAACGCTTGAAACGTAAATACAAACACATACCTCGTAGGCTGCTTGTAATTAAAGGGGCTGAATTTTGGATAGTCTTCTTTCTTCCTTTCTTCTTATTTTCTTGAACCTTAAGTGTGTATAAAATGAAGTAGCCCTTAATCGATTGTCTTTCTATCATTAAGAGCTATCTTCTGAGGTGTTCTATTTAGATGCTAGGGCTGGGACGATTCACTTTTCTCCCGATTCGATTTTTTACGAAATTTTAGGTGCCAATTCGATTTAAATTGCAATTCTACGATATTGACGATTTTTGCAATCTTTAGCTTTTTTAACGCCAGTGAAAAAAATGAACAATGATGATGCCTCAGGACTATATCAGGAAAAATACACATCACATGTGAGTCTGTTTTTAGGATTTATTCAGCAATATATTTTAACCAGCTGTTTATACTCTCTCTTCAAAAGCCTGGACTGCATTCAAAGTGGCTTATTAACCCTTTAGGCTGCAGAGTTTTTTCAAGAAAATATTCAATTTTGCTGTCAAGATTTGAAAAGGCTATAGTTTCAAAGTGGTTAGAGATCATGGCAAACTGTCAAAAGACCAAGTCTCCACAATACCCAACAGGCTCATTGAAATCTCTGATCCGCTTGTGGTACTCTTCTCCATCCCTCAGTAAACCCACCCATCATCATCACTATAAATTACGGGCCGAGCATGAACGCCTCTGCTGCCTTCGCTGTGCTTTTTACCCCCGGCTTCTCCATCGTCTGACCAGAGCTCCGCGATCTCTCTCATTCCCGCTAACACCGTCACTTTTTGTGGTGTTTTGAGCTTCCCTGAATCCCAGACCATGTCCCCTCCTCGGCACTCGCCGATGACTTCCACCCCTGCCACAGAGAGGCAAAGCATCAGCCTCGGTATGTGCTGCTTGGGGACTGTAATGGCGCACAGACCCGCTCCTGCTGCGCGTACAAGGACCGCCAGTTTGGTCTTCACTGGACGACTGACCGTCATCCTCAGAGTAAATATTCCTCAGATTCAGAGTCAGCCAGTACTTGAGAAAGTACTCTCAGTATCGTGAGTACTCTTATGGCCCTTTTCCACTAGCACACCTTGGCCCTACTCTATTCGGCCCTACTCAATTTGCAGCGTGTTTCCACTAGCCTGGTGCCTCCTAAAACAAGCTAGTTTTAGTACCTACTCCGCTCTGGTTCCAAGCGAACTGAGTCTATACTAAAAGATGACATCACTGACTGCCGGCTACTGATTGGTCAGACAATGTCGTCATCTATGAGTCATGAGCGCAACGACCTAGCATGCTAGCGGTAGCTACCGTTAGCTTACCCTCATACGTCTTCTCTTTGCAGCTGGATTGCTCTCTCTCTCTCTAGAGTCGGGTAGAGTAGAGTAGGGCTAATGGAAAAGGGCCATTAGTCACTCTCTATCACTCTGTGCGTGTCTCTCTGTCTGTGCACCGCTCTACAGCCACACTCGCGTCTCTCGGTCTGGTGTGTGTGTTTCAAAATAAATAAGTGCAAAAATGTTGAACCTGTCACCTGACCACTATCTGCTGGTGTAAAGTAGTAACACTATTCAACACTATTTTAACAGCTATGGCCTGTTTTATTCAGTCTTGCAGAGCAGACAGACCTGCCTGAAATCCTGCAGCTCCGTCTTGTCAGTCCAACGAATTCACTTGGCTGAATTCTTAACGACCCAATCAGGGGAGAGAGGCGGGAGCTGCAGAATGCAGACATGACGACAACCGGAAGTTGAGAACAGACATGCCGATTAGCCTATTGTCCTCATGGCTATAAAGTGAAACTTGGTGAAATCTGCCCTCCTCAAAAGTTTACTTGTAGGGATTGTCTTTGATGAGGTTCATGTCACATATAAGTGTTAAATGAATCATCTGTGTGGTACAATTTAATGTAAGACCATAGTATAAGGCCGTTAGCTGTTAGCCGCTAAGTTAGTGGCTAACAGTCAACGTCATTAACTGTTGTTAGCTGTTAGCGGCTGTTAGCGGCTGTTAGCGGCTAACTGTCATTAACCGTTGTTAGCTGTTAACGGCTAAGGTAGCTGCTATGGCTAATATCCATGAACTGTTTTTAACTGTTGTTAGCCATTAGCCACTACATTAGCCGCTATGTATGCTTCATTAGGAGGCAACCTTGCTTGATGTGGATTGGTCTGTGATGAATGTGACAAGCAAAACGATTGTCCAATCACAAGCTTATGTTTTTTTTGTTTTTTTGAATGTTCTGCCCCTGAAAACTTATTTAAAGGGCTCCTACCCAGATGGACTAGTGAAATATTTCTGTGGCAGATATATGGAGCTGTCCATCTGGCTCGTCAGGTTTTGTTTTATCCAGTCTTGTCGCAATTTTGCAACTTTGGTGCCGTAAGAGCATTTGAAGCATATGCAAATGAAGCATTTATATTTTAAAAAAAAAATCAACTTTTGAACAAAAAAAAAATCGATTTAAAAATCGTCAAACAAAAATCCCGATACTTATGCGAATCGATTTTTTTCTCCCACCCCATGAGATGCTGTGTGTGAACTCATTAGCGAACATTAGTTCTGCTTCAGTGCACTTAATATAAAACAAATAAATAGATGGACAACCACAAACTTACAGTTAGAATAATAATTAGAGGCAGTTACATCATCAGTGTTTTCTGGCCCCCATAGAATACACTAAGAAAAAAGCTGGCCCTTTTACAAATGCGGTTGATCTATGTGTTATGTGTTCATCAGGCTCCCAGCAGCCTGATGAATCAACACCTCAGAGAATAAAACAGCTCTTTGTTCCTAAAGCATGCTCACACCACACTCCTGTGCCCAAACAGACCTGCTCACGGCAGCAGTGGAGCACAGCTCCGAGCTCATAACCTGCTGTTGGCGCCCTTTCATTCTGCAGTCAGAGCGTGAGGATGAACTTTGTTAAATCTCCGCACGGCTCCCTCACTGTAGGACCGGCCGTGCACCTGCAGCATTAGTATGCAGCCGCTATCGGCCCTGCATGAATACTTATCAGCACCCAGAGGCCATTATCAGCATGAGGTTAAGTGAACAGAAACAAAATATTGCTGCTCCAAGATTATTGAAATCTGAGAAACCCTCCAACCAGCCCTCTCTCTCCGAGTCTACGCGTAGGTAGACCCCCCCCCACCACGCTGTCAGAGCCTGTGCTCCTTTAATGAATCTAATTAGAAAGTAAGGAGCGAGAGTTAAGATCCAAAAAGGCTCCTTAGCATCAAAGCTTTGTTTCTGATCCAGAAATTGAGCGATCAAACATGGCAGCATGTTGCTTTGTCTTGCGTCATTACAGAGATGGAGATAAAGCTCCGGAGCAGGAGCAGAGGCTCAGATGGAGCCCGTTTATCTTTCCTTTTCCCCACACTGGTGTATACGGCTCACGCTCTGTCGAGGAATCAAAGATAGCCAGGCAGGAGGTCATGGTTTTTATCTGCATCAGCCTGCTGGACTGCTTTAAACGCAGGGCACGCTGTGTTCTGATATAGTCGACATTATTTATCTAACATGAAGGAAAACATCAATGTTTGTAAGGAAAGGATACTGATACTGCATGCTAGCTGTTAGTTTGAGCTTAACGAGATCTTTATTTCAGGCTCTGAGGGTGTAAAATAAAATAACAGATGGTTTGCAATGAAGATTTTAATGGCCCTCATTGATGAGATCTTCATGGGTCAACAACATGTACGAATAGAGTTAATAAAAAGTTTGGCTGCATTATTTCCCCATTGGTTTAGTTTATTTTCGGTCTTTATTTCAGTCTCTTAGTATATAAAACATACTATAGAAACAAATAAAAATCTAAAGCATGTGAATGAAAAGGAGCAGAATGAAGAAAATCTTATAGAGTCTGTTCCTTTCTCACAAGATACTAAAGGTGCTATGAGGAGAATCTATTTCCGGCGACACAAAGACTCTGCTACCCAAGAGCACGCGCGGCGACCCTAGCTTTCATACATTAAATAAAAAAATACTATGGCTTCTTAATGCTTTTAAAAATTATTTATATGGGGTGCTGGTTTGGTGGAGTGGTTAGCAACCAGGCACCCCATGTATTTGCTTCTGCCGGTCCAGGTTCGAATCCCACCTGTGACCAATTTGCAGAGTGTCTTCCCCTACTCTCTCTCCCCCTTTCACGAGCCTATCCACTGTCTCTCTCCTATCAATAAGGCACAAAATGCCCAAAAAATACATTAAAAAAAATATATGTTTATACAAATATATAAACATTTCAGGATGTATCACCTTGTTTATAGTATCCCAATCTATCACGACTTACCTGCAGTCATTGTCTTATTGTACATATTGTGATACAAATTGCAAAGCCAGGTTCCTGCTGACATCACAGTGGTAAAATCAGACATTCCAGCTAACTAAGGAAACGACTGCAGACTGTGCAGTCTTACATGTAGAAATCCTGCAGGGGCGACAAGTATAGCAAACTGATTACTCGTTATAACATAAATACAAAACTCAAATGGACTAAGGACTGAACCTTGAGGTGTGCCACATCCTATTTTGGCTGTTGTACATTTTCTTGTGGCTCCAATTTTGTGGTATTTTTTTGTGAATTGAAATTTCGTCCAATTTAGAAGTCAGTTGGCTGCTCCGAGAGGATCTTTTTCAATGATGCACAGCCTTTGTGGCCAGTTGAACATTTTTAAACTGATTATTCTTGTAAAAAAATCTGCAGAGTATGAATCAATCAATCAATCAAACTTTATTTATATAGCACTTTTCATACAAAAAAAGTAACACAAAGTGCTTTACAAACAGACAGATGAATTAGAATGAAGGATTTATGACCCGAACCCACTCCACCGCAATCCATACAATTTATAATTTGCATATTTACACCTATTGTTCTTTGAATAGATGTTCATTAATGTGCACTGTCCCTATTAAATAAATAAATAAATAAATAAATAAATAAAATATTAAAAAAATAATAATAATAATAATAATAATAATAATAATAATAATAATAATAATGAATAAATAAATAATTGAAATGAAGTGAAATAAAAATAGGAAAACAAGAAAGTAAAATAAGGACAGATAGAAAAGTTGAAAAATAAAATAAGATAAGATAAAATAATAAAAGTGAGCTGTAATTCGAATAAATAAAAACACTTAAAAGTAATTCAGGTAAAAGCTCGACTAAAAATGTAGATTTGAGTTATAAACTGTTTGCTCTCCTCTCCAATCCTACCGTCTGTCTATGAAGACGTTTCGTGCAGTAAACCGTCTTCTGTCAAATTGAACTTGTTAGCTAAAAACAAACTCCCCTTAGAAGTTTTAACCATGAGTAGTCAGAGCCGAGCACGTCCGAGCAGCAGCTCTGTAAATCCAGGATGTGTGGAACGGATTCAGCTGAAGGTTACCTCGTTTTGTTGATGCACACAAACAGGCGAGTGCAGGGAGAGCGCTCCTGGCGATGTTAAGACTGTGACAACGAACGGCAAACAAGCGTGCTGTTGCTATTTATGAGGGAGCTCGCTGCCGGGAGAGGATGGAGGGAGATGTGAGGAGGGGATAGTGGAGAGGATTCAAAGGGAGAGGAAGAGGAGCTGATGGAGGAGACTGCAGTAAAAGTTTGAGAAGGCTGGGATAAAGCATCGCTGAGCCACGCTGAGGATGATGGACAGGTGGGATGACGAAGACGCACAAGCAGACAGATCAACACGTTAGCTGAGAAGTCTTTAAAGTGGCAGATCTGCTGTCAGGCTGACAGATCGAAGCAAACTGAAGCAAACAAGCAGGTAAAGACTCGAGCGGAGACGCAGATGGACGAGGAGATGCACTGACAGGCGTGATGGAGAACACGTGTACAGTCAGACAGGCAGGTAGACAACAGGTCTGGGGCCTCATGTTTAAAACCGTCCATCTGAGCTCATCTGGAACATCATCTCCAAAACTTTTCAGGAGAAACTTCTTGCACAGTCGTTCTGCCCTAGCCTTGCAGACAGACAGACCTGCCTGATTCTAAAATCCTGCAGCTCCGTCTCGCCAGCCTCCGTTGTCCAATGAATTCACTCAGCTGAATTCTTAATGGCACAATCAGGGAAGAGAGGCGGGAGCCGCAGAATGCGGACGTGACGACAACCGGAAGTTAAGAACCTGAAGTTGAGAACGGACATGCCGGTTAGCCTATTGTCCTCATAGCTACTCAGTGAAACTTGGCGAAATCTGGACTGGCAAGATGGTGGAGGGAGCAGACGTGCTGTAATCTGCTCACTTAGCAAAACCAAGAACTAAGGAAAAATAGGCGGGTGCATTTATGGCATTTGGCCTAGAAAGGTCAAAAGGTCAAATTTTCAAAATGGCCATCGCCAGTCCCTAAAAATTACCAATATTCCCTCATTATTCATCCTAGACAAGTAATATTGGTGTCTAACCCTTTGATTTAATGCCCTATAATTAAAATAAGCATATACAAATTATAGTGAAGTCATTAATGTAGAATTGTGTTTTAAAACAATCAATTATAATCAAATTTATAAAGAATATACAGTACATCGATATGAAAAAAAAAACATTTAAAACGTGATCTCCTTTTTCCATGTGCCATAATAAATAATGCCATCATGCATGTGGGAATTAGATTTCACTTAATTCACATTCTGGTGGTTTCTGGAGATTTGTTTTGATACCAATGAAGGAAAATTCAATTATTACTATATGGTACTGTGAAATTAGTTTAAACAGGCCTGCAAAGTGAAGGCTCAGTACTGCTAGCCCCTCGTTGTTGTTTTTTTTTTTTTGTTGTTTTTTAATTATTTTCTTAAATATATTTTCATTTTCATTTCCCTTTTTCCACTCCAGATTAACAATTAGACATCACACTCTTCTTCCCATACTGCTTGATTATGTGGATTCTCACAACTGTCAACTTGACATGGTCCACAAGCAGACATGCGAGTCAGTCCGTATCTTGTACAACTGCACCGTTGTGCTCGACAAGCAGTTGTGCAATTGCAGTGAACCATCTGCAGGAGGCTCTCTGGGGCAGCAGCTTGTTTTGTCATAACTGGCACAAACCGACTGTCCTCCAATTTCCATCCCCAATCCACAGGATTCATGCCACTAAACTCTTTGGCAATGATATTTTGTTGAGGACTCTGTAGGAGGGAGATATTCTGGGGTAACAAATGCCTTTGCAGACACGATTCTCTTTCTCAGAAGATTGCATTGACAGTTTTACTCTGCAGTCATGACCCGGCCAAGGTCTTCCTCTTGACCTTTGGCTGTGCTTCCACTCTCTGGTAAATGGCTCGTGCAGTCGTTCTAGTTTATTTTTAGAGTTTGTGTATTTCTCAGTTCGGAGTTCAAAAGTTGCTTTTGCAGTTATTTTGGCCTTGGTCTTGTTCCTCTCTCTTAAAGGATAAAGATGATAAAGGAACTGTTCAGACTTGGACATTAGTAACCCATGTGTGTGTGAGTCCTCTGCGTTGTGTTCTGGGTTAATATCGATAGACCACTCAGGAGACGGGATGTGGGTTCTGGTTCTTTACTTTTACTCGGCCACTCTCGTATCATGCTCCAAACAGCTGTATTCATAAACAAAAATACAAAAATCTACGACTCAGTGCAGTGTTTCTCATCTGCAGTACACGCTTCCCTCTGATCATGCCTCAGTCGGCTCTGATCTTATAACAATATATAATATAATACAATACAAAATATAAATGTGCATATTTTAGCCATAGTATCAACAAAGACTCCAAATTATCTCTAATTTGGAGCAAAACCTTTTTTGTAATTTTTCTTAAACATAGAATTCATATTTTAACTCATGCATTTATGCATTAAAGCTCTAACATTTCAGAATACATACAAAAAAACACATTATGAATTTCAGCTGCCTCAATATTAAAGTCATAACAGCAAATTATTTAAACACAGCAGAAATGTCTCCATACTTCTATTCGTAGACAAAAATACAAAAATACACGACTCAGTGCAGTGTTTCTCGTCTGCAGCACACGCTTCCCTGATAAAAAAATACACACATGCATTAAAACGGGAGACCTAGCTTAAATGCTGCTGCAGCCCGACAGCATTAGCTCTTATTTTCAGAACAAAATGTGTTAAAACTTTGGCTAGAGACTTCATAAAGTTACAAAACTGATGTGGAACAAATCGAACAATATATGAAATTTAAAGCTAGGGTCTACAATCTGAAAACCAGTTTGGCTGTTGAGACAGATTTGAAAAACGCAGCCTGCCCCCCCTTCACTCACCCCTCCCCTCTGTGTTCCAAGATCCCGCCCCCCAGCTCGTGTCGCCTCCTAACAACACGCCCCCTCTGATAGAGCTACAAGCCGGCTGGCAGAAAATATCAGCAGCACCAACAACCAAAAACAACTCAGCTCAACTGAAAGTAACAAACACGACAGCCATCCCCCTTGTAACACACAGCAGTAGCCATTTCAATTGGACCGGCGGTGAAGCCAGAGCAGAGCCGATTGTGGGCGAGGATTTATCTTTCTGGGTGTGTCCTCACCAGCTCAGTTTACAATGCTAACAATGCGTGGCTAACTTATGCTAAAATCTATTGAC
This sequence comes from Scarus forsteni, assembly GCA_036419115.1. Lineage (NCBI taxonomy): Eukaryota > Metazoa > Chordata > Actinopteri > Labriformes > Labridae > Scarus > Scarus forsteni. Next base: position 15,052,493 of record JAZDUH010000263.1, read on the forward strand.
AGAGCCTACCCGCTCCGACCAACAATGTTCAGTCATTAGCCAGTATAGGCACAGACTAACCAGAGTTATTCAGCAGACATCTCCCACTGTAGTAAACAAAGCTATTACCTGTTCAACCAGGGGTGGAACGGCGGTGCTGTGGCTGGCTGTTCGCCAGCCGGCAGCCAGTGCTGCGGCCGGTGCCGAAGGTCGGCCAGCGGCTGGAGCTGCGGTCGTTCACCAGCTGGTGGCCCGTGCTGCTGCCGACCATTTGGTAGCTGGTAGCTGGCAGCCGGCGCAGTGTTCAACAATCCCAAATCATTCTGCAGCTTTTTCCACCATAGGATTATCCAATGTTAAGTCTCCGTTGGGACCTGTATTGCTCATATTTCTTCCTTACTCAAGCCTTTTCCTCGAAACTTTAATTTTTCCTTCCCTTCGATGTGAAGGGTAACAGAAGCAGCCTCCCGGCTCCATGATGCTTCAGTAGCTGTGCTGCTAGCTGATCACCAGTACATGAGAGTGGTAGTGGGGAGGAGACGGGACCATGGGCGAGAGGGTATGGAGCAGGGGAGACAGGGGATTGGATGGACTCACGGACCAATCCGAACCACCGTTCCCGGCGGTTCGGATTGGTCAACTATTATGCCGCTTTGCAGCGGATATACTGAATGGATTCTTTTTCATTCTTTTTGGTCTTTATATTGCGTAGATCGGACCATAGGACCATAACGGCCTTATAAACGGTGTTATTAAGATGTACCAAGCTTCCAAATCATGGACCATAGCTTTAACACAGCAGTTTAAAGGCGTCTGAGTCTCAAATAACACATTTTAGAAACGTTTATCAGCAGAGCATTGCTGAATATTACCTACCTCTGATCATGCCTCAGTCGGCTCTGATCGGAGCGCACAGTGTGCGTGCATGTACGCACACTGACATCTCACGCACTAAATCTCTACAGGTAGGAGACTAGGAAAAGTGCAAAATAGGGCCAGGAAGATGTGCTTTGGTGAAATTCACAATCAGCAACTTTATCATCTGGTACTTCAGGAATATTGATTTAGCAACAGCATCAGAGGAAAGTCTGTCATTACAGCGTCACCACTCATACTCCTCATCCTCACTGCTTCATCTCCTCACTCTTGTCTCTCCATCTCCATCGTCTGATGGTGTTTATAACACCCGTCCTCGCTCCATCCCTTTTATGTATCAGCCCTTCGATGACGTTCGACTCCTCTCCTCAGAGCTGTTTGACTGTCAGCTGACAATTACGACGAGGCTGTCGGCTCTAAAAGGAGAAGAGAAAGACACTTGCTGCACGTTGACAGAGCGTGGAAGAGACAGAATCGTTTTGGGAGATACAGAAGGAGCATAAAGACCAGAGAGGGAGTCACAAAGGCTGATAGGTCGATGTGTGAACGTGCACGTCAGACCGGAGAGAGAGACTCTGGATTAGAGCGAGAGGCTGCAGGGTGCAGAAAGTGAATTTAGATTATTCAGTGAGACAGAGTGGATTAGTTACACGGCCTTGTAGTGGGATTAAAACAACAATATTGGCTCAGTTATCAAAACTTTGGGTTGTTTCCAACATCACTGAAGTTTCTTTCCTCGATCATTTTAAAAGAAAATCAAACGTGTGCTCGCGGTTTGGGTTTCCAGCCAGGATGTTCACACACTGAACATTTTACAGCTCTGGAAATTGAATCCTGTGAGAGGACACAGCGTGAGAAGAAGGAGCTCCGAGGAGTCCAGGCAGGCTGGAGAAGGTTATTACTGCAGGCCGTTAAGACGTCTCACTCCACAGTGTGCTAATGAAAATCCTGCACTCAATTAGCAACCCGCTAACGGTCCAGGAGCAGGGAGGAATGTTGTGTCCTTATTCAGGAGTGTCAGGATTAGACTGTGAGGAAGCTTTGAATCAAACTCACAGGAAAAGGAGAAAAAGACCGTGTTAGAAATGTGATTTTTTTATTTCATTTGTACCATCATTCACTCAACTCTTGAGTTTCTGTTTGTGGAGTCAAACTCTGGAACAGCCTGGATGTCATGTTAAAGAAATATTTACATTACACTATAGACAAGTATTACTAAATTCATACAAGTAATTTAGCAACAACGTGGCCTTAGACCAAAACAATTTGATAGTATATAAGTAATTTTTACTGCAAAAAGTATTCGCTCACCTGCCTTTACTCTCATTTGAACTTAAGTGACATCCCATCCCTAATCCATAGGGTTCAATATGACATGGGTCCACCCTTTGCAGCTATAGCAGCTTCAACTCTTCTGGGAAGGCTGTCCACAAGGTTTAGGAGTGTTTATGGGAATTTTTGACCATTCTTCCAGAAGAGTATTTGTGAGCTCACACACTGATGTTGGACCAGAAGGCCTGGCTCTCAGTCTCTGCTCTAATTCATCCCAAAGGTGTTCTATGGGGTTGAGGTCAGGACTCTGTGCAGGCCAGTCGAGTTGATCCACACCAGACTCTGTCCTCCATGTCTTTATGGACCTGCTTTGTGCTCTGGTGCACAGTCATGTTGGAAGAGGAAGGGGCCAGCTCCAAACTGTTCCCACAAAGTTGGAGCATGGAATTGTCCAAAATGTCTTGGTGTGCTGAAGCATTCAGAGTTCCTTTGACTGGAACTAAGGGGCCAAGCCCAGCTCCTGAAAAACACCCCCACACCATAATCCCCCCTCCACCAAACTTTACACTTGGCACAATGCAGTCCCACAAGTATTGTTCTCCTGGCAACCTCCAAACCCAGACTGGTCCATCAGATTGTCAGATGGAGAGGCGTGATTGGTCACTCCAGAGAACGCGTCTCCACTGCTCTAGAGTCCAGTGGCGGTGTGCTTTACACCACTGCATCCACGCTCTGCATTGTACTTGGTGATGTGAGGCTTGGATGCAGCTGCTCGGCCATGGAAACCCATCCATGAAGCTCTCTGCACTGTTCTTGAGCTAATCTGAAGGCCACATGAAGTTTGGAGGTCTGTAGAGATTGACTCTGCAGAAAGTTGGCGACCCATTCTTTCACTAATGTTTGTTAAAGCAGTCTGCATGCCTAGGTGATGATTTTATACACCTGTGGCCGTGGAAGTGACTGGTACACCTGATTCTGATTATTTGGATGGGTGAGCAAATACTTTTGGAAATAAAGTGTAACTTAAGGGTGGGCAACTGGTGCCTCACAGTCCACATGCACCCCTCTTGCTCTCTGAATAAGGCCCACCAGTTAATTTTAAATATTAAAAAAGATTTTCTGTGGAGGAAACATGACAAAATCTACCACGACAGGCAGTTTGCTTCAGAAGGAGCTCCTACAGTCATAAAGACGACTTAGCTTATCTTAGCTTATCATCTTATTCATTTATTTATTTTAATCCCTTTTTTCCTCTCCTGTTCAGATGTATTATTTTGGTCTCTGATTATAGATTTCCTTTCAATATCCTGTCCAATATCCTATGAGCAATGCCTGCGTTTTTTTTTTTTTATTGTTACTGTTCCCTTAAACTGTAGCATTTCCACCGTAAATTTAGTAAATCCCTTGCCATATTTATGTCTTCATTTGCTATTTATTGCCTTAAGCTTTACCATGAATTTGTAGTTATTATGACGTGTGCTGCTGACTCCTCTTGGCTGGTCACCTTTGTGGATGAATCTGGTAAAAAAGAGGTTAAATAAAATGATTTTTTTTTAAAGGAGACATATCATGCTGATGCATGATTTAATACTTACATATAATATAATAAATTTGAAAACAAGACCTTACACCCCCTTAATTTTCAAAAAATGAGATATTGTATTTTTTTCTGATATCCTAGAACGAGATTTGATGCCTCTGAAAATAGGTCATTGCGAGATGTCTGCGAGATTTAAATCGTCATGACGACACGAGGTACCTTTCTTTTTATTGGAGTAATCTGATAAAACACTTCCTCCTCTGTGATGTCCGTTAGCCACAAAACTCTCACCAAGGAACACATCCACCAGCAGCAGTATATAGATCCCTAGCTCACATTCACTCGTTACCAGCTCTGGCCTGTAGGGGGACTCAATACACAGTCGCTGCTTTGAGCCTGCCGGAAAATACAGTAGAAGAAGAAGGACAGGCTGGCTCCACCCCGATAGAACTGACCAATCAGAGCACAAAGGGCTGTGACGTTGCGAGGTAACTTTAGGTCATCCTGAGATCCTCGTGTTTCAACTAGAGCTTCATAGTGGCTTAAAATGAGGATTTTGAGAACGCTATTGTGGGGCAATGAAGGAACTAAATGACTTGTACTGAGGGCAGAAATGCTTTACAGGCATCCTAGTCTGGCATAGTGAAAAGGAGAAACAAGCATGATATGTCCCCTTTAAAAAAAAAACATCCTAATGAAGCAGATTTTGCAAAGCATTTGGTGTTTGGTCATCTTATTAAGCATACTTTTTTCCCTTTAATATTTTTTTAATCTCATTTCTTGTTATGTTTTTTTCCAGTTGTTATGTCATTCTAGTTGCTTCCTATGTTTCCTCATTTTTAATACAAGATAGTGTTTCCTCAGTCCTCAATGTTTTTGACAGTATCTCATCTTAAAGATGCTGTGAGGAGTTTCTAAGTAATTACAAAAAAGTCTCACTTTTAGATATGTGCCTGATGGAAATACACACTTTAAGATGAGTTTTATAGCATCTAAATAGGTTATCTATAAATGCTATTCCTTAGTTTATGTTATTCAGACACGTCTTAGAGCACCGGGCTGTAAGTAGCCATATATAGCCGGCTACAAAACTACGATACTAAGTTTTCCAAAAATTGCTTGTTGTCACACATCAAAAACTACCACTACGTAACTAGAAAGAGATACATTACCTTGTCGATTTGCATCCTGTAAGTTGTTGAAAAAAGAAGTTGTAAAGCAATGCAGAGTTCTGAGGAAGGTCTGAGCTGCATTCATTAGCATCACAACAAACACACGCTTTGGCTTGGGTCACGTCTTTACGTCAGTCGCCGCGCGTGTTCATGGGTAGCAGAGTCTTTATGTCGCCAGAAATAGATTCTCCTCATAGCATCTTTAATGTATTTGTGCGTTTGTGAGTGTGTGTGCTGTATGTGGATCACAATGGTGGGTAGGGTCTTGTATTTTTGTTGTATTCAGTCTTGTCTTCTCCCTTTATTTTATTTTATTTGATATTATTATTTTTATTTATGAAACAGTGCTGGAATGAAAAGTGCTACAGAAATCCCTTTTTTGATTGACTGATTGAGCTCTACTGCTGTGATTGAATCTGTATTCGCTCGGTCAGCTTCATGTTCATCACGTGTTTTTCTTGGAGGAGTTTGGAGCAGAGCAGCTGGTCAGAGGAATAATCGACTGAGCTGAGAGTTAACATCTAAAAACACCCCCCGCCCGTCTCTCTCTTGACGTTCTCCCAAACAGCCCCATTCATCACGTTGTGATTACTTGATAGCTTAGCCAGTTGGTAGCCCGTGTCATAATGTTTAGCCAGCTGTGACGCTCGGCCTAATGACGGGACTGGGTTTATTTAATGGAGTGAAATCTGCTGGACGTGTGAGCGATGCCAGGTCTCTGAAAAGCTGTCAGCAGAGGCAGAGGCAGTGGACGGGGAGGATTTCAAAGATAGAGGTGGTTTTATCTCACTGTCTGAGGCCTGGTGATGCACCTTTCCAAACGTGCAGGACGAGAACAAGAAGAAGAAGACGGTGAACATCTGGGCTGCAGTGAACCTTTGTTTGTCCTCCACTGAAGCAGATGTGCTTCTAAAAACACCGACCTGCATTCAGTCAATATGACAGGAGGACGAATTCTAAACACAATATCCAAAAAAGTCTGCAGCAGATTTTCTTTAAACTCTGCCCACATGTCCACCTATAATCAAGGAAGGAGTGGGTGGAATTTAGAGGTCATAGGACAAAGATCAAGGTCATGAAGGCCTCATGTCTTGTGGATGCAGAAGTGTTGGTTTGATGAAAACAAATGATCATTAAACCTTAACAAAAGTTCATGATATTGGAAATCATCAAATAAAGCAAGAGATATGTTTGGAAATTAAAAATGTGGAAATGAAAAGACTCTATGAAATTAAATTTCTTGGTGTTTAATTGATAATAAAGCTATCCAGGAAGCCTCATGCTAAGTATTTGTGCACCAACGTTTCCACAAGTATTAGAGTTCTGGGTAAAACCAAACACGTTTTAAATCAGACGTCACTTCAGAGTTTGTACTATGTACATATCGATCCATATCTGTCCTACTGTGATGAGGATGGGGAAATACATTTAAATGCATGTTACAAAAGATTTAAACTTTATAAAAGACAGTCATTAGGATGGTTCATCATGCTAGGTACCTTGCTCTAATCCTTTGTTCTTAAAATCAGGTATTTTGATTTTCTGGTATCTTGAAATTATATGACAGCGTAAGGACAGGGTTGAACTTGATAAGCTTTGCTTCCTTCAGCCCCTTCTCAAACTGCTGCTTATCACAATGTGCCATTTTTTTATGTTACACATACTGTTGGTTTTTATGCATGTGCTTGTTTGAGAGAAATAATAATCAAATCAAACTAGAAAAGCACTCGGACAGCGCAGACCTCTACCAGCGCCACAGTCCTCCCCCCATATTGTGATTTTCACCATAAATATTAGTCCTACCTTTATTTCATCTAAATATTTAGATTCTTCAACCATGAAAACATACCATTAGCAATTGGATTCATAATGATATCTATTTTAGTTCAGTAGTTATTCACAAAAATCACATTTTTTGTCATGGTGGTTTTCTTCTGGATCTAGCTCCAAAGTTTTTGAAGATACAACAAATCAGATTGAACACTGTTGTTGTAAGTCTATGTCTTTATTTGTTCCCTTGCTATGATGAAAATTTCAAGGATGTCTAAATTTTTACAAATACAAAGCACGATGTCTGATTTCAGAATTTATTCAGCAATATATTTAAAGATGCTGTGAGGAGTTTCTAAGTAATTACAAAAAAGTCTCCCTTTTAGATATATGCCTGATGGAAATACACACTTTAAGATGAGTTTTATAGCATCTAAATAGGTCAGCTATAAATGCTATTCCTTAGCTTTGCGGTCAGGTCGGACAGGGCTGGACTGGCCTGGATACTCAACTTCAGGAACAAGACAATTAAAACTAGAGCAAATTTATATTATTCAGATACGTCTTAGAGCACCGGGCTGTAAGTAGAGATATATAGCCGGCTACAAAACTATGATACTAAGTTTTCCAAAAATTGCTTGTTGTCACACATCAAAAACTACCACTCTTAACTAGAAAGAGATACATTACCTCGTGGCTTTGCATCCTGTAAGTTGTTGAAAAAAGAAGTTGTAAAACAATGCAGAGTTTTGAGAAAGGTCTGAGCTGCATTCATTAGCATCACAACAAACACACGCTTTGGCTTGGGTCACGTCTTTACAACAGTCGCCCCGCGTGCTGATGGGTAGCAGAGTCTTTAAGTCGCCGGAAATAGATTCTAATCATAGCACCTTTAACCAGCTGTTTATACTCTCTCTATAAAAGCCTGGATTGTATTAAAAAATGGCTTATTAACACAGACTAAAATGAAGCATTTAAATTTGAAAAAAAAAAAAAAAGAATTTTTGGACAAAAAACATGGATTTAAAAATCGTCAAACAAAAGATTTCGATACTTATATCAATCGTTTTTTTCTCCCACCCCTAGTTACTGATAAACAATGAAGTCTTAGAGTAGAAACTCTCTATATCTACTTTATTTCTTGGCCTAAAATCAAGGTGCTCTAAGCTTTTGGCAGGAACAGTCTGATATTTAAGAGTTTCTGACAGATAAAGCCCTCCGACGTATTTAACCTGCCAAACTGCTCTTAACCCCGAGAGGCCGAGGCGGGCCCACGGTAGACTTATACATATTTAATGTGTCTTACCGGCTGATATTGATTGACTGATCCGTTCCCAGGTTTCCGCCAGTGAGCGAGGAGGCAGCCGTCGGAACTCCGGTGGGAACCATCATGGCAGCTGCTGTCAATCAAACCATGGTGTACTCCATCATCGAAGGCAACGAGGGAGGTGAGTGGGCCCCGGAGCTTTTCCTACGCCAAGAGGAGCCTGAGTGGGTTTTTCAGGCGGGGAGCTGGCTGCACTGTGCAGAGGGGAGAGCCAATGAAGGGGCTGCTTCACTTCAGAGAGGGAAAGCAGATTTTTAATATTTCAGATCCATGGACGCCTGTTTTCTGTGGACAGTGGGTACTCAAGGTTTAATTAAATCACAGGTTAATCTTTTTTAACCAAAGTAGAGCAAATAAAATGGAGCCACAACACTGACCGTAAGAACAGGTATTTAAAAGAAGCTTGGCATTAAATAAAAACTTGCTCATAAACCGACCAGGTTTTCGCCAAACAAACGTTAAATATAGGATGTAATGTTTCTGTTCGTATGTAAAGTTTGCTGAGATAGGTGTACAGTCATCACCATAAACTTTGGTTTTCTTTTTATTAAAAGGACTGTGAGGAGTTTCTAAGTAATAACAAAAAAGTCTCACTTTTAGATATATGCCTGATGGAAATACACACTTTAAGATGAGTTTTATAGCATCAAAATAGTTTATCTATAAATGCTATTCCTTAGCTTCGCGGTCGGGTCGGGTCGGACAGGGCTGGACTGGCCAGGATACTCAACTTCAGGAACGAGACAATTAAAACTAGAGCAAATTTATATTATTCAGACACGTCTTAGAGCACCGGGCTGTAAGTAGAGATATATAGCCGGCTACAAAACTACGATGCTAAGTTTTCCAAAAATTGCTTGTTGTCACACATCAAAAACTACCGCTACGTAACTAGAAAGAGATACATTACCTCGTGGCTTTGCATCCTGTAAGTTGTTGAAAAAAGAAGTTGTAAAGCAATGCAGAGTTCTGAGGAAGGTCCGAGCTGCATTCATTAGCATCACAACAAACACACGCTTTGGCTTGGGTCACGTCTTTTGGTGCGTTCCAGTTGTAGTCAGAAGTAGGAATTTCCGAGTTCCGAGTAGGAAATTGCACCTGGAATGTCCCCTGAAGTCGGAATTTCCTACCGGGAACTCGGTGAAACCTCGCCACCTCCGAGTTGACAATGGAAGATGGATGCCCCCAGTGTGAACAGTTATTTAGCTCCTGTAATAATCCATTTATTTGCACTTCTGACTGGGGTGTGTCGCTCTAGATCAGCTGTATACATAGTGTTGTTAGACTTATATTTACAAAAATGCTGCCATAGTGATAATCACATTCTTCATACAACAACGCAGGGCGTGCTAACAACAGCTAACAATAGCCTGGTAGATCAGCATGTTTTTTTCAGACTTCAACTGGAACGCGGATAAGTCGGAGATGATGTCACTCCCAGTTCCGAGGTTACTGGAACGCAGCATTACAACAGTTGCCGTGCGTGCTCATGGGTAGCAGAGTCTTTATGTCGCCGGTAATAGATTCTCCTCACAGTCCCTTTAAGTTAGAAAAATGTTTTTATGTCTATGTACCGCGGGTCTCCCCCTCTGTGGAGGCTGACATAACAATCCACCATGTTGTCTACGGGTGGGTTTTAGGGACAAAAAGATCGATTTCTGAATACCAGTCTACGATGTCTTACTAACGGACGGGCTCATTCCAAAATCTGAACACTAGATGTAGCTAAAATGCCAATTTCTACACACTGCACCTTTAAAATAAGAGACCTCTTTCTCCTTTCTTCTCACGGTTGAGTATTGGCTCATATTTCCTGGATGTCCCCCTATCCCAGCTTTACATCCTAAACTAGACACCGGCCAATCACAGGGCCACATAGAGAGACAGACAACCACTCATGCTCACACTCATACCTAAAGACAGCTTGGAGTCACCAGTCAACCTGATGGGGGAAGTCGGAGTTTCTGCTCTTCTTCAAAGTTCTACCCAGAATCCTTTTCTCCGATAAAGGAACATCCTCCCTGAGCTGAAATTGGACTTTCATGAGATCAATCTGATGTGACAGGCTGTTCATGAAGGCAGCATTAAGCCGACAGTGAAGAAGTGTGAATGGATGTATCTCTCTCAGGTGTGCCAGCTCTGCTCTCTGTAGGTCCAATCTAAAAATAGTCTCTGTATGTGTCAGCTGCCTCTGTGTCTGAGAATCATTCAGTTATATTAGATATTAAATTTAAAACATTTCTTTAGCGACGAAGGGTCGACAGTTCAGAGGCTTCACAGATTTGTGTCTTCTTGTTAAATTAATTAACTGAGCAAAGTGTTGATTAGAGCTTATTTTAACCCAAACATTGAAGAGGCAGATGGAAAGGTCTTATTTACAGTTTAGACTGGTACCACCAGTTTTTTTCCAGTTTTCACAATAAAATAGTACATAAAAAAGGAGAATTAACAACTACTCAGAGTTGGACTTAACATTTGAAAATGGGGTGTCTCTTAGGCTACATTCACACTGCAGCCCTTAATGTTCAATTTCGATTTATTGCTGTAATCCGATTTCTTTTATTTGTCTGTTCAGATTCCTCCTGTAAATGTGTCCTGACTGCAGACTGTGATGTGAACAGCTCAGGCTTCAGAAGTGATGCACATGCTCAGTTGAGCATTAATGACAACACGCACAGCACGAGACCAAAGTTTGGGCGTTATGGGACCAAAGTTTGTTCCCGTAACACAAAACCTGATGTTACAGCAGCTCATCTTGAGTGAGCTCTTATTAAAGTAGTTATGGCTATATTTTATTTCTTATGAACCTAAAGGCAGATGCTTTTTCCTGCAGATGACAGATCGCTGCCGGAGATGCAAATATCTCAGAGCCATAGCGCTGAACAGGTTAACAAAGAGGTGAAAACTTAGTTTAATCATCTGTTCTGATGTTAGTTTGTCTGAGAGCTGATCAGACAGGAGCAGACTGCTCACTGACTGACGCTGTTTCATAGAAACATACTGCAGCGTGTAAATACGCACGAATGAGATGGACAGCGGTGGATCATCAGTGTCTCTGCATCCTGTAAACGGTTTCTTTAGCCTGATTAATCCATTCAAAAAGTCGGCGAAATGTTAATAAACTAAGTTTATCAGAAATCATAATACAAACGTTTGATTCATTCACGTTTATCGTTTATTGTGCATGTAAAGGAGACGCCAGTCGATCGCCGCAGCGCATGCTCACTTTCTTTCATCACTCCTCCCTGTATGCATTTTTCAGTGTTTGTAGATAACTAAAACTCTTAATTTTAAGGAAAAAATGCATAAACTTTTTAATAATCATGTCTATATTAACTTCTGATTATGTTCTGTCCATGAATCGACTTTGAAAACATTTGTCCTGTAGTTGAAATGCCTTACATTTCAAATACAGTCATATGTAACTAATTACTTTGAAATGACAGTAACAAGTAATAAATAAAGCATTACATTTTTGAAGTAACACTGTCTATTTCATAAATTATATTGTACCAGTCCTGTAAAATTAGAGCTTCTGACTGAAGACATTTTTTGGTAATTGCCTCCCGGGTAGCGCTGCTCAAAACAGCAAACAAATCTAACCACCAGCTTTTGTCCACATTTTCAAACAACACCTAAAACTCAGAGGTAGCAGCACTTTAAGTTTGTAAAACTCCACCGACTCCATTTTCGACTATTTTATACAAGACAGGAAGGAAATGAGACTGCAGCTCTGCCAGCACCTCCTGACCTTCTCCTTCTACATTTACAGTTTATTTAAACCACCGTCCTCTCTCCTCAGGTGTGTTCACGCTAAACGAAACGAGCGGACTGATCTCCACAGCGAAGCCCCTCGACTACGAGGCCAACTCGAGCTACGTCCTGAAGGTGGAGGCCGACTCCATGAGGGTTGTGTCCTCAAACCTGCGAGCTCCCTCCAAGAGTGAGTATTCACCTTCTATTAAAAAACTCAAAAGGCAACAATACAGCAGTGAATAATACGAGAGTATTTGCTAATGAAACAAGCTAAATCTGACTCACTGAGGCTCTTAAATTTGGGTGTGATAACTTCTTCAGACACTGCAGCTTTAGACTTTATGTCCTGTTTTTATATCTTGAAATTATGGTAATAGTTTAGTTTATAAAACAATCATAGACTCAAAGACTCTGCGCATCATGTAAAAAACAAGACAGCTTAAACCAAGCAGTAGGTCAAGAATTAAAGTACAGAAAATCATGCAGCATAGCCGTGAACCTCAAAGTTCAAAACTTAAAATGAAAAAGATTGAGTTTGTTGAGATGTGAAGTTGTACATCGTCAACATTGTAGTGAAAATGGAGGCCATGTTAATAGATTAGATTAGACAGAACTTTATTAATACCTTGGGAAGACTCTCTAAGGGAAGTTAAAATTCTATATTTGACAAATCAAAAGATAGTGATAAATAAAATTATAAGTAAAAATATGGCTTTTGGCTGGCTTCGTCCCATCCTCTGTCTTCCTGTAACTTTTTATCCCTCTTAGTGAGGAGTTGTACAGTTTGATGACCTGAGGGACGAAAGAGTTTTCTCACTTTTCTCATGCTAACATCAGGGAGTATGAATGGATGAATGCATGATAAGTTTATTCAAACACATAACAAAAGACAAAATAAACATACAGATGGAAAAAACAAAGTAAATTAGCACTTGGATAAATGTTACATGTCTGAAAAGGGAGAAGAAGTCAAAATGTATTTAATCTCACCCCATCTCCGTCAATTAATAATCAATTATTTAGCATCCCAGTCTTTTAATAAAGTTTTTAGTCTGATTTTCTCTGCCTAAAAAAGACAGACCTAATTTTTTAAGGAAAAAGGACTTGTTCTATCATATTATCAAACTGATTATACATAAGTACGTACACAAAAAAAATTATACAGGGTGTCCATATAGTCTCATTACAATTTAAAATATTTATTACGAAGGCAGTTAATGAGACATCTTAACCAGATTTGTTTTATTTTAATCAGTGTTTATTAAAGTTTTTATTCACATTAAAATGTGTTTCAGATATTCTGTTAATGGAAGGAAAGGCTTGTCTTACACGATTGAACACTGCCCCTGTCTCCATAAATTTCTTGAGCCATGCACATCCAATTTTGTCTCAATAAACCAGGATACACATTGTGCCTTCTCTTGAGGAGTAGCCATTTTATAGGGGTTCATTTAACAGCTTTCCTTCCATTAACAGAATATCTGAAACACAAAATATTAAGGTGAATTTAAACTTTAATAAGCACTGATTAAAATAAAACAAATCTGTTAAAGATATCTCATTGACAGCCTTTGTAATACATTTTTTAAATTGTGAAGAAACTTATATACATACACATACACACAAGCCTACTCACACCAATGCATATATACATGTACAAATACACAAGCATACATACAGGTATACATGCACACACACCTACATAAGCACACACATATATATACACATACAAATATATAAATCTATTTACATATACATACATACACAGTACATATACATATGTACACAAACATACACATGCATACACATACACATTTTAACATTAAAAATAAACAAGAGGGGCCCAAGCACCAAGCCTTGGGGGACACCTCTGCTCCACGAGTCCCTCTTTGGTTGATTTTGCAGGACTTTTGGCTAAATATAGACCAGCATACTACAAAAATGCTTCTGCCTTCTGCAAACTTTCTAAACTCTTGGCTTTGCTGGTGAAACATGTCCCATAGTGATGTGAAACAGTTCATCTGGAAAAGTGAGGACTGTTGTTTTGCTTTCTTTCACGAAAGCAGAATGTTGAACCTAAGATCACTCACAGCCTGCACAGTCCTCCCTAGGCCTGTCACGATAATAAATTTTTCTGGATGATAATTGTCCCAAAGATTATTGCCGATAAATGAAATTATTGCCAATGTTATTTTGAAACATAATTTTTTCATTAATGTAATTATATGTCATAATAAAGTGAGTAAACCATATCAAAATAGTATTTAACTGCAATTGGAAGGTCAAAAACAAACAATAAAAAAAAAAACAATGAAAATGAAATGGACTCTATTTTGGGAAAAACTGCATATAAATAAAAATAGTTATACTAACCAAAACATTAAAAAAATAGACCCTGTCTTTGTAAAGAAGATTAAACAAAACTCCAATAAAAACATACAACAATAAAAACAATAAATAAAATGTATTTTATACAGTTCCTGAATTGTTTGTGACATGTACGTTCTCCCAGTCAATTCGTACTGTCTGTCAAATGTTCGTAATGTTTCCCGATATGCTGGCTTTTCAACCGAATTGAAGGACTGCATTTCTTTTGCAATGTAGCGAACGACACTGTCTGTTAGCGCACCATTTTGCGCTTTTATTTATATTTACTTTGCCGACCAAATGCCTCAGTAAGCACTGACTGTCAGGATGAAGGCTCCACTGCACCTCCCCTTCTTCATTGCCACTAATTTCAAACAAATTCGACACATCGGCTCGTCGGTGTTCATGAGCTCACACCTTGTTCACTCTGTTTAAAACTAAAATATTCCCCACACTTGGACTGTGGCATTCAGCTTAGGAACCATCGCTTCATGCCATCATTCATATTAGTGTTTGTTTCCTTGTTACGCCTCACAACGCTCACTTGCAGCTCTCTGTGTGTACACGTGAAAGGCCCCGCCTCCCCCCACAAAGATTGAATGAATGACAGATGCATCACTAACTCTAACCCGCTCATTCTGCTATAGAACCGGTGCATTCCAGTGTTAAGAAAGATGGACAGAGCGAGCCATCTTCTCATCCAGCCTGTTTGGTAGAAAGAGAGGAGGAAAACAAACACACATGCACGTATCAATTTATCGAGGCCGGCAAACTTACCAATGACGTTTTTATTTTTCGTTCGGTTAATTGATTTATTGATTATAGCGACAGGCTTAGCCCTCCCTCATGCTCTGCCTCTCCTCAGTCCTTCTGAATCTCCGACTTTCTCTTCTTCTCCGCTACACCTCCTCTCAAACCTCCTCCTCTCAAACCTCCTCCTCTCAAACCCCCTCCTCTCAAACCCCCCTCCTCTTGTCTGTACATCTCTGCTGACATGCTCCCCGGGGCCTCGGCTGCTGTTGTTAGCTCTCAGGCAGCTTTCTTCCCCTCCGCTCAGCTGCCCGTCAAAGCTGGAGGCTGCAGCAGCCTGTTGTCTGTTTCTCTTTCAAACTCTCCGTCTTTTTCCTCCTCCTGAACCAGACAAACGTGATTATGAGACAGTCTGGAGTCGGAGTCGGAGGTATCAGACATGTGTACGACGATCAAAGTGGACAGAGCCTGTGAGCAGATCAGCATGTTGGAGATTTGATCTGTGAAGCTGAGACTGTTTAAAACATAAATATTTGTGCACAGGGAAGGTGCTGCTCGCCACACTATTATATTATTAGTCTGAATTTTGGCTCCATATTTTCTTCTTTTCTCTGTTTTCTCTTCTTTTATCATCATTGGTACATCCAGTAATAATGATCCAGCTGTTAGACGTGAACGAGAGAAACAAACATCAAAAACAGAGTTAACAACTTTTCACAAAATGTATTAAAACTTGATTTGGGAGAGAAAATAATAATCTAATAACCTTTTTTTAACACTTATTTTACAACATTTCAACACAGAACCTTAGAAACATGCATCAAAATGAATAAATAAATAACAATGATAGGAAAAGAAAAGGAATGAAATATATATATATGCATATACACGTACATGTACATACATACGTTCATGTATATAGTAGTACTGGTAGTAGTAAAGTTTATTTCGGACAAAAAAATCACAATACCAATAATAGTAATAAAAATAAAAAAAATACTCTACAGAAGCCAAACACATGAAAAATCAAACAATGAAACATTAAATAAATCATATATCTGAAAAGGAGTCAGTGGAAATTAATCTTATTTATACCTACCCCCTCTACTTAATACTAAGCAAGAAATTTATCAGTTTTCTATAATATAATTAATAAAAATCAGTTTACAGTAAACATTAATCATGGTCATTAATCTGGAGAATAAGTCCTGGACCACACGAATACGGTATATTCCTAAAAGCACATATTTCCGTCCAATTGGGCCTCTTGACCACACGAGCACGGTGACTTCACCCACATAAACTGAGATATTTTAAAACGGATAAAAAAGTGGAGAAATAAAACAAATATCTGGTTGAGTGAATCCGTGTAGCGATGTTAAACAGAGCTGGTGTTGACGCGATGACGTCAAGCGCCTAGCAACAAGCCTTTCTATTTTTGTAGTGTAATGTCACATGAAGTAACCAGTCCACCTTATCGGTTTTTACAACAAAAGACTATTTGTTTTTTTCAGCATCTTCTTACCACTAACTTCAGCCATTTGTTTGTTTTGGTTAGACCGTTAGCCTGATTTTTCTTCCTGTTTTGAACTGTGCATGCTTCTGTGGTTTTCACATTTTGCTAACCTGCCACCTATCGGCCGTGTATGGCACTGCAGGCTTCAGAGGTGATAATTTTCAGTTCTGCCTCCTCGTATGGACAGAGAGATCTCTGTTGGTGTTGTTTTTTAAACAAGGACGAAGCTATCCAGTTAAAAAATGCCCATATACGTGTAGTCCAGGGTCTGTATGCACGTCCAGCCATTAGCTGACCGTTTGTACTAATGGCGACAAAACACCCAATTAGCTGGATGCGTGAGCCACGTTAACGGCCTAAAAAAAAAATTAAATCTAAAGGAGGTATACCCCACCATTGCAGGCGCTAATGGCAGGATTACCACACCTGTTGAGAGGATAGCGGTCATTGTTGTTGTTACCGTCTACGACGAATACTTCTTGGATAACTTTACAGAAATACCGTGGATTTTAAGTGAATCCATCAAAACGCCCTCATCCTACAGGGGGGGTAAGATGGGCCTCCACCTGTACCACATTGATGGCAGTGCTTTTTCCTCAAAGTAGCTTTTAGATTGCTGATTTTATTTTTGAGATCATCTAGCGTGCACTCAGAAACACAACACGCATTTATGGTATGGTAATGGTACCGTTTGTGTAATGGCTTGTCATGCATACGGGCCCAGACCTAAGTCTTCTCTTGTTAAAAACAGTGCCTCATGTTTGTCATTAATGTGTTTCTTTCTGTCGCAGCGAACACAGCCAAAGTGGTGATCGACATCCAAGACGAGAACGACCATCCTCCAGTTTTCACACAGGCTCTGTACATCGGAGGAGTGGCGGAGGACGCAAAGACCTTCACCTCGGTCCTACAAGTGCAGGTACAGACTCACTCACACACTTCAAGTCCACTTAACAGCCACTCTGTTTGGTACACTCTGCTGGTACCAGGGTTGGATGCTGCTTTAAATAGATTCAACAAGAGGCTGAAACCTTTCTCAGAGATTCTGAAGATTTATCACAAGATTCTCCTGTTTGAACACATCCTAAAGGTACTCTATTGGATTGGGATACAGGTTTGTCATCTACCTGTGTCATGTAAAGGTATTATAACTAATGAGGTTTTGTTTAACACAGATTCAGAACTGGGTTTATAGTGGTTTAAAATGGAAGTGGCAGGGTTTTCACTTGGGTTTTGATTCCATTAAGCCTGTGAAAACACGGATATGCTATGTAAAGCCATCAAAATACCAGATATTGCTGTAATAAACCATTGAATGACCAGATGTCAATATTTTAATTCATCGTAAATTTAGTTTTAGCTCTTTTAGACCAGTTAAAATGTATTTGCCACTCTTAAAATTCAGCAATTCCTGCTTAAAACCAGTAGAAACCCGACTTATTTTTGTTTTTATCCAGTAAAAAAACAGTTTTAAAACAGTGTAAACCCAGATGTTAATATATTAATCCAGTGTAAATTCAGTTTCGACTCTTTTAGACCAGTTAAAGTTCAGTTGTCACTCTTAAAATCCAGCTATTCCTGCTTTAAACCAGTAAAAATCCTACTTATTTTTGTTTTTATCCAGTCAGAAAACAATTTTAAACCAGTGTAAACCCAGTTGTTACTCCTTAAATCCAATGTTTAGGCCATATATTACATCACAAAAGCAGTCAATACTCCGTCATTTTTATTGCAAACGAGTAAAGCCCCAGTTTTACAGTTTGAATCCCATGTACACCTGGTGATTTCTCTTTTGAAAAACTTCAGACTCGGTCATTAATCTTTTAATCCTGTGTTTATCCAGTTATTATGTTGAAATGCTGAGTCAGCATTTCAACATATTGTTCTCCCTAAACTCCATTTTGTTCTTTTTCTTCTTCCTCTTATTCCTCAGATTTTGGCACCTTTCACAGGCTTCAAATTTACACAGATTTTCACAGAAAAGAATTGACATATGCAGCATGTTCAGGAGAAGTGCGCTTGTATTTTTCACAGCTTTAACAGTTATACTTTTTACAGTAAAAAATCATTTCTGCATGTATTTTTACATTGAAATCAATGGGACATTTCCGCAGGTCTGCTGAAAACTTCAGCAAATTTGAAGCTCCACAGATTGGGCATGCTTCCACCTACAGACTTCATTCATGCTTTAAAAGCTGCACTGACTTCTCAGCTATTTTTACACTTCTTCAGCTTTTTGCTGCCATCTAGGGTTTTTTAAATATGAATTTTTAAGCAACACCAGCTTTTGAGGTAATCCTTCTTGTTAGAGCGCGTCAGACCGAAGCCCCGGACAGCCGAGTGCTGCAGTTTGAAGCGCGTTTTTAACTCGTCACTGTGTTAACATTTTGAACAGTACAGATATGAGAATTATATTACACGTTTCAGCAGGTTCTTGGGATGCTCATGGTGAAATCCTTTTCCTGATATCTATTCCGGTTTAGACACAGTTACCGTTCATTTACCCGGAAGTACCGAGCATTATCAGAGTGCCCTATGAGACACATAGGATAAGTACCGTGCTTTCCATTACTCAGCATATTTAGCCCTGTGGTTGAAAGGATCAGGCAGTGGACTATGGAGCAAGAGGCCTGGGTTCAAGTCTCAGCTGAGGCAGTCATACTTTTCTTTCCATCTAGTACAGATTCTTCATTACAATAGCGTAATCATGCTTGTCTTTACACTCTCAGCCTTATTTTGGATGTATTACACTGACTGGCCACTTTATTAGGTACATCTACAGATAACACATTTAACCATGTTACAAAACAGTCATTCATTTTCTGCTTTCTTTCACAACTGCAAACAGTTTTTAGTGCACTTTTCACTATCTGCTACAGTTTCTGAGATATGACTGTTGAAGCTGCATCAACTTTTGCACATTTCTGTGAAGTTAGAGCGTGGTCACGTGACCTGCACACCTGAGCTCCAGTATCTATAATTTTCTGCAAACATTTTTACTGCACATTTCACAGATTTTCAGCCGTGATTTACTGCTTACAACTATTCATGTCACATTTTCAACTTTCTTCGCATTACTTTTAGCAATTTCATTTCACAGTTTCAGCAGTCACACTCAGCATTTCAACACATTTCCTGCATGGAAATGCAAATTCTCTAGTTTCTTTTTTAAACCAGTGCAAACCCATTGACAACTATTTTGAATCAGTTGTGAGGCTTTGTTACCGTTGTAAATCCAATTGCTTATGCTTAAATCCAGCATTAATCAAGTTGTTTCTGTGTTAATTTATTGTAAATCCAGTTATCACAGTAGTTTTCCAGTGAAAAACAAAGTTGTGACTCTATGAATACACAGTTTTAACTAAATAAAACCAGTAAAACCCACCTATGTCTGTTTTAAACCAGTGATAATCAAGTTTTTGCTGTTTTAATCCAGTGTTAATCCAGTCACGACTCTTCTAAATCAGTCAAATCCCTGCTGTAACTCTTTTACTTTGATGAAAATTCACTTTTTCCTGTTTTATAAACCACTGCAAACTCAGCTATTAATCTTTTGTACCAGTGGAAACCACGTTGTGACTCTGTTAAACAGATATAAAAGCTCTGCTGAGACAGAAAAGCCAAAGCAAACAAAGAAAATCCTCCTGCATCCTATCACTCTCCCTCTTTTCTGCCTCCTGTTGTGAGTCAGCACGACAGGAGGGAAAAAGAGACAAGCGATAAAGTAACACGACACACCGCTACACGGCAGCCCTCGTGGGCAGTTTGGATCCTCAAATATGATTCAACGTAATGAGCCTGATTATGTTACTGATGCTCTTCTTTGTTGCATTCAGCAGTGTGAAAATAACAAAGCTGGCTATGGCCCTGTTAAAACAACATTTTCACCTGAAATATAAAGGCTTTGCTTTTCAAAAATGATCCCCGTTTAGACGGAGACACGAGAGCAACTGAAAACGCTGTGGCGTGCAGGCAACCAGAGGCAACAAACTGATCTGTACCATGTTTATCTGTCCAGACTCACCCAAAAGGCAGACAAGGATAAAACTCACCCACTCTCAGGAGACTTTCTGCTTCTCCCCTCGGGGCGATGGTACAGAAATCCCAATATTAGAACAAATCAGGCTAAAAACTCATGTCTGCCTTTGGGGATCGGACAGCTAAACAAGGCATGGGAATGTGATTTGAATTATTACTCAATGAAAAGTGCTTTTTTAGTAAAGGACATTTTTTTATGATTAGACCATTTATCTCAGATTGTTTATTTACTTATTTTGTGTATTCGGGAATTTAATGTCTGATAGGTGTGTGTAATCAATGTGTGTCGTTGTATCCAGATGTTCATGTTTGTGTATGTGCTGCAAACAAAAGAAAATTGACCTCTGGGGACATTCAAAGTTTTCTAAGTCTAAGAATGAATCCCAATTCTACCTCGTGGCCCCCTTTGTCTTACCCCTTCCCCTTAGCCCTCTGTTTTGAGGGCTTTGACGTAAGCAGATGCGACAGTAACCGTAGCCATGGCTGTGAAAGCTAGCTTGTTAGAACAAGAAATTTTAAATTGCGACCAACACCTACAAACATGATTTATATTTACTTGATGATAAAATAATAACCTTTAATTAAGCACTTCTTTCAGTCTTTGCTCTGCTTCGTGTCGCCGGGCACGTTGTATTTTGGGAAATTCTCATACCCCTTTGTTTCAAGTAGAGCTGAAACGATTCCTTGAATAATCCGGATTATTCGATTGCAAAATATCTTCGAGGCAAATTGTGTGCCTTGAAGCCTCGTTTAAAATATATTTGTATATATAAAATATATATCTGGACTACTATACAGTGCTCGGTGTTTGACACGGACGGTCATTTCTGTGGCACAACGCGCCTGCTACCTCCGCTGCTGCGCGGCTTGTAAAATCATGAAGGAAGAGAAAAGAGAGGGACAGAAAGGAGAGAGTCTGCAGAAGAAATGGTAGAGAGTGTCCCAAGTGTGTGGTCGCTACAAGAAGGGACGAAAAGAAAACACAGTGCAGTGTGTCTGATGTCAAACGGAGTTAGCTTAGCACGTAGCTTAGCATGATAGCATGTCGTCACTGCTGCAGCACGTCAACAGTAAACATCCGGTCTGTGCTCAGAGCGACACAACAGGATGACACTCATGATACATCAACAGAAGCAGCTAATGTGATCAATAACTGAGATATGGGCGAGTAAATAACCTACTTTGATTATGGCTCCGTGTAAAGGCTGGTTCAGAACGTAAATCAATGCAGAGGCTACTTGCCCAGAATCATGTGAATTTATTTCACATACTTTTCACATCCAATAACTTTACATTTAATGTGATTGCAGAGAGTAGAAGAGGAAACACTGACAGTGAGTAGAGGAAGCAGGTGTAGGGAATGCTTTCATATGTTATAGAAATGTACATTAGCTAGTTAAATGTTCTTAGTATCTAAGTATGAGATTATTTGGTCCTAGAAATAAAGCAAGCAAAATAAGATCACCAATATGGTACAGTAGGAAAGGCAATAATTTAGCAAAAAAAGTCAAGCATGAATACAAATAAAATAAAAATAACCAAGCTTAAAAAAAATACTGAAAAAAGCAAGATATGGCCCAGAGTAAAAATAAAAGTATAGATTTTGATTTTGAGATCCCATTTATGCTCAGAATGTTCAAAATAAGAAAAATAAGTCGTTAAGTGACCTGGCTTTTCTGTTTTGTGTGTTACTAATAATAATAATGTGTAATGATGTAAAAAAAAAAAAAAATAGCATTGAGGGCAATGTAACTGTTATCCGATTAATCGACAAAAATTTGATAGAGTAATCGATTACAAAAAGAATCGATAGCTGCAGCTCTAGTTTCAAGTGAGGTCCCGGTCTGTCTTTGTTTGTCTTAGCCCTACAGAGAATTGGGACACCACTTCACTCAATGAGAACGCGCAAAACCAAGGGCTAAGGGGTATAATAGGGACAGAGTCTAAGTCAGGCCAGTAGATGGCAATGTAGGTTTGTCAAGAAACAACAGTGTTACAACAAAGAAAAACTTTTCCCGAACAAAAATGGTAAGTTGACACCAAGACTCTGGAGTTTCTTGTCTGAATAGTTTTGTCTGGATAACAAATGGAAATGGAGCCGAAATGGAGACGTTTTCAGAACTCTCCACCTTGGATCCTGTTTAAAAGTTTGCAGATTCAGGCTCTCTGGGCACCATTTCCATGTAAACAGACGGTGAAAACCTAATGAAAACTTTCTGTTTTAGGCTGTTTGCGTTGTCGTGTAAACACCATCAAAGCCTTTGACCCTCTGGCGACCCTATTGGAGGCCCCAAAACCCCAGGTTGGCAACCACGGCTTTGGAAAATACATAAATGTTAACAGATTAAACATTCCCATGACTGTTTCTACAGCGTCTTGAGTTTGTGTATTTTCCTCTATAGCGATAACTCTCAGTCTGATAACCAAACAGATTAAATGGCTAAATTATTTTCAGCTTCTCCCTCGACATGGACCTCCATCTCTCCTTTAATTGATACATCTCTTTGTTTCACTAAAACCAAACTCAGGAGGATTTCAGCAGAGTATAAACAACCTGAACGTTTTATTAAAACGTCTTTCAGGAACAGAAATGGGTCACACAGTCTATCACGCTCTCTGATTTAATGAGCCTGGGGGCCACGAGAGACTCAGGCGGGGTCTCTGACAGACATGAGCGTGCTTTAATTATTTAATACGGACTTTTAGATCGTTCTTGGAAGTCCCTGTTTGGTTAGATCACACACAGAGAGGGGCAGGAAGGATTAGACGATAAAGGATGGAGGAGTTCTGCTTAAAATATCTGTTTAACAAGATGTGTTTCCAGCTAATAAAGTCAAATTACCAACCCTCAGATGGGGTTTAAACTGAATTTTACTGGAGCTGGTGTACGATTTCCCACTTCCCTACTCTCCGAGCACTCGTGGAGGTCGAACACTCGACTCCGCGGCTCGATCTCGGCGGGGGGAGGCCAAAGATCGGGAAGAGTTGGGAGGAGAGGAGAGGGATTGATGGCTAGGTAAAGATAACTGGCACCCAGCTGAGAGACAAACGGAGCGAACAGAAGAAGGCAGGCAGGGCATGAATGATTCATGAGAGGATGAAGCCTCGGGGGGGGGGAGCGATGGACAGCGATGCTGGCGCCACATTAGCAAACACGGAGATGAAAGAGAGCCTGTGACGAAAATTGGAGGGAAACTTTGAGCTGTGTGCTTCCTCATTTCTGGTGTTTTCTCTCATGTGAAGCTAAATCCATCACGCCTGTCAGGCTCTTCTTTTGGCCCTCGACTGATGCCATAACTCCGATATTGATTGGGCTGCAGTTAAAGGGATAGTTCAGTTTTTTTGAAGTGGGGTTGTATGAGCTCCATATGACCACTAAGTACATTCGATGTAGTACAAAGTTTTCTCCTCTCCCTTGGTAAGCTGCAGAATGTGAGAGTCTGTGTAATACACGTTTACTTTAAAAGTATTTAACATAAACCTGTAACCAACATGAAATTTAAAAAAAATTAACTCAGATGACACTAAATTCGAAAAGGATGAAATAGGAAGATAACAACACTCAATGAACTCAAAAGACTGGATAAGGTTTCAAAAATAATTGCATTGAGAAAATAAGTAAAATAAGTATTCAAATCAAAACATAAACAAAAATATTTGGTTTGTCTACAAATCGGTTCAGCATCTCATGGGCTCATCAACAAACAAAACTTTTCACAAATTCAGTCCTTATTCAACTAAAGAAAAATAAAAAAATTTCCCGGGGTCCTACCACACGGTAGGCAGCTGATAATGGGTTGGTCGAGGAATGCGAAATCTGGGGATGATGATAGTGATGATGATGATGTCGATCCTTGGGTAGCTCGCCGTCTTCAAGTACAGATTGGATATGGATTCAAAAAAACCTGAACGATTCAATTGACGCCTAACAATTTAAAACTTCGGGTAAACTTCGGTTGGTCTGCCTGTGGCTCACCAGTTATTAACCAGATAGCATCTTGTCATCCGTTAAATGGTATTTCTTCAAGAAAACTACTGTGAGTAGAAATCTCGGTATCTCTCTGTGTTCATCTCGTGTATCGCTGTCTAAAACCGTGCACTTCCGGCTTATGACGCTAGTCTTGGCTGCTGATTGGCTATAACAATCTTGCGTGAACAAACCTGATCTTAAGATTATGCGAGATCTCATAAAGCCCAGATCCCAAGTTTTCCTTTATGTTTACAGCCAGTGTGGTAGAAAAAAAAAAAATATATATATTATATATGATGAAGAAATAGCCGCTGACAGGAAAGTACCGTACCAAGAACAAAGGGTATTTTCTCCACCTACAAGAACTCAAATCAAAAGGTAATACCACAGTTTAAGAGTACACTACATATGAGTGTTTTTAAGTGCATTAACTTTTCGGAAATATAAAGTATATAAGTATATAATCTAAGCGGTGTGAGGAAGAGACAATGCAGGAAATTTTAAAAAGGGATAATTATGACAGAGCCGATGAAGTTCCATATGTTCATGAGCTTTCAATCAGTCTACAACCCGCGTCTGAAGCCGCGAGCTTGTTCTGTTTACAAAAGCTGAAAAAGAGGCGGAGTGATTTAGCGGAGGGATACATGACGTGAGTGGTTTAGGTCCGGATAAACTTTATATTTCCAAAATGTTAATGGACTTAAAAACACTCATATGTGGTGTACTCTTAAACTGTGGTATTACTTTTTGATTTGAGTTCTTGTAGGCGGATAAAATACTCTTTGTTCTTGGTTCGGTACTTTCCTGTTAGCATCTATTTCTTCATCACAGACTCTTACAGACTGTGTCTTACTGAGGGAGAGGAGAGAACTTTCTACTGTATCTAATGTCCTTAGTGATCATATGGAGCTCATACAACCACACTTCAAAATACTGAACTATCCCTTTAAGAGACTCACAAGACAACCTTCTCGCTACTTGTTCCAACTGTTTTTGTGTGTTTTTATGCCTCTGCGCTGGCGTCGGTCAATGCTGGAGAAGTCACGTTATCATGTTGTCCATCCATGTTAGCTTAGAGCAATATCTTTTATTTTTTTATATTTAACCTTTTTCCAATCCACTTTGTTTGTATATCACATTTAAATAACAAAAACGTCTCCAAAGTGCTGTAGAGGTGTAAAAAATATCCATACAGCAAAAAATCGCGATATTTTGACCACTGATATTTTTTATTCTATTTTATTTAACCTTTATTTAACCAGGTTAGACCCTTTGAGATCAGCAGATCTCTTTTCCAAGGGAGACGTGACCAAGAATGACGGCAAAACACAGTTTCAACAAACAGTCACACAGACTCAGTACAGAACAAAGAAGTGAGGAAAACAATAAAAAGCAAAATATGATACAATGATACAATATTGATATTTCAAATCTTAATATGTGATTTATTTTTCCTCTCTGTTGAAAGTTACTGTACTGTCAATAACTCAAAGCACTTTGTTCCTCATGTGTTCATAGTTTAAGCTGCACTGCAGGTTAGGATGATTTTAATACATTGTTTAAGGGCAAACAAGAGTAATTTCTTTGCAACATTAGTTTAAGTGGCTTGATGCTGTCTGCGTTTCAGGTTAAGTGTATGTATGTAACACTGCATTTGACATATTTCAAAAACATTAAAATGGAAAACTTATTGTTTTGAATATTTATGTGATTTACATGTACACCATCTCTAGTTTTTTGTTGTAGAATATCGCAATATATCACAATACTGTGATATCGTGATGTACCGTGATATTATCGTATCGTGGCCCAAGTATCGTGATACCTATTGTATCGTGAGGTTCTTGCCAATACTCACCCCTAAAGTGCAGTACATTGAATCATAAAAACAATAAAACAAACAATATACCGTAATTTCTCATAGATAACACAAATTTTTTTTGCTCTTAAATAAGTTCCAATTTTTGGGTGGGTATTGTACATGAGCACAAGCAAAATCTGGAAAATATTTTGTCTGGACAACATCGCGGTTACAACACATCTGATACAAAAAACTGAAATATTTTTTTCCCTGCGAAACATGACCACCAAACTTTTGTAATTCTTTTAAAAATCTGACTGTTAAACTGTTGTAGCCCAATATTATGGGTCTTAATTTGTTTACGTTTGTGTAACGACCGTGCCTTCTTGAAATCAAGGGGACCAAAATAGGGGAGCTCTGATTGGTTGAAGACATCGCCATGTTGATAGCTGCACTCTGATTGGTCAGCACACTACAACTCGGGGTGTCCCGATCTGATAATGATATTGGATATCGCTCAGCAAAACAGTAAATTTCAGATTATGTCAGCCTGCATCTAAAATATCCGATATAGGCACTCCGATACAAGCAGTCCATTCTATTTTTGTATTTTTTTTTATTAATTTAATTCAGTTGTAGAATATGCTAATGTTGAAGTTAAACACAGTGGTTAAAAAATGCTATTTAAAAATATATGTTTTTACTTTCTCTGGATTTCTTGAGGTTACTTTTCAGGGTCTTCTAATTTATTTTTCATTTACTTATTTAATTGTACTATCTTCTTGAGTTTAAGGTTAAAATTTATTGAACCCATTGGTTAATAACAAATGGGTCAGTTTTTCTCATACCTACTATTGCTGCCTACTGTTCTCTGTTTGAGTAATCTCACCTGATCAAGCCTTTTCTTTCAGTCCATACTACAAAATAAGGAATAAAAGTCTGTTTGATTCCTGCTGATATCGAATCTGATCGATAATGGAATTGGCCAATACTTAAGGCTGAATATCAGTATCATATCAGAGGTGAAGAAGTTGTATCGGGACACCCTTAACTACGACTGAGCATGCTGGGATGTGTGAAATAATATACGCTGTGAAGTTTTTGCTTCAAGTATCATAAGACCGTCAGCAGGTGTCATCTGGAGACATTTACATTAACGCTAACATTTTTGGTTGGAAGAGAAAGAAGTGCTCAAATATAACAATCAGTCCTTCAGCCTCCACCTCTGGAGGCATACACCTGCCACGCTGTGGATCTTATTACATTTAATTCTCTTCGCTTCTTATTCTCTCGTTCCTCCATCTCCTCTGTTACAGTCTGAGCAGGAGTGTGGGATTTACTCTTTAAATTACCTCTTGTTGTGGCGGCTTGTTCCAGAAATAGCTGAAAGTTGGTGGTGTTGTTGTTGCTGGAGGCTTGATGAGGAGACAAAAACAATTCAGGTGGCCTGGATTTAATAATAAACTCATGAACATGAAAACTAGTATTGTGCCAAAGAACAGCACAGATGGTGGTAGAAAAGGTCTCTGATTTTAGTTTTTAATGGGCCACTTTATTAGGTACATAGCTCAAAAGCATTTCAGCTTTAGCCATCAGGAGGGCATGACCGTGTGAATGCCTGACAGAAAATGAACATTTGGAGCAGATTTTGGCTTTAATAGCCTGTGGTCTTAAACTTTTGATCAGCTGATAAACAGCCTATTTCAGTTTACTTGTTGTTTTCAATAAATTACTTTTTCAAAGTGTTTTTTGTCACACTCCTCCTTCTTACTTTTGCATATTGTAGCTCTATTTAAAACCTCATTAAGGTCCAAATGTGCAAAATGCATAGCAATTTTTCAACTGGTCTGAAGATTTGATCAGTTCTGTATATTAAAATGGGATAACAATAACAAAAACAGGGATTTTACTAGTCAAAAAGACTAAAAACTGGCTAAACAGTGTTAAAAACAAACTGAATTGGGTTAAATTTACTTCTTGCAGTGATATCTAATTTAAACTTTGGTAAAATTGGATCAACACTGATTTTAAAAGAGTAACACCTGGATTTCTGCTGTTTCAGAAAAGTTATACTTGAATTTACATTGGAATTAAAGGTAACAATTTGGTTTACACAGGTCGAATGTTGTAAAGAACAAGATTGAGATGGATTACAGCAAAGGTACTGAGTGATCATTGGCTTAAAGACTTAACACTTGCACTGATTAAAAATAAACCAAACTTGGTTTTGATTTCTTTAAGTATTAACTTGGATTAAATTGGATATAAAGAGTAAAAACTTAAATTCCACTTGTTCAAAAGAAGTAATACTTAAATCTACATTGGAAATAAATGGTTACAACTTGGAATGCACTGGTTAAGTATTACAAAAAACAAGATTTAAGTTTTATTTATTTAAATATTTAAATAAATAGTCAAAGGAAACAGTGAATAAAATCAGAGCAAATCTAATGTCAAATTTAGGTAGAAACACAACCTGGGCTAATTTACAAACCTCAACTGAAGAGAATATACAGTCCTGATCAAAATCTAAAGACCAGTTGAAAAATTGCTAGAATATGCATTTTGCACATTTGGACCTTAATGAGGTTTTAAATAGAGCTACAATATGCTGCGAGAGGCCTTGCTTTTGCAGCTCGACGATCCGACCACGTTCAAGAAGAGAAAGCTTCTTAGCTTTAGCCAGGAGGGCATGACCGTGTGAATGCCTGACAGAAAATGAACATTTGGAGCAGATTTTGGCTTTAATAGCCTGTGGTCTTAAACTTTTGATCAGCTGATAAACAGCCTATTTCAGTTTACTTGTTGTTTTCAATAAATTAATTTTTCAAAGTGCTTTTTGTCACACTCCCCCTTGTTGCTTTTGCATATTGTAGCTCTATTTAAAACCTCATTAAGGTCCAAATGTGCAAAATACATATTCTAGCAATTTTTCAACTGGTCTTAAGACTTTGATCAGGTCTGTATAAATAAAGCTTTTATTATTATGTTATTATTATTATCTGCACAAAAATCAAGAAAAACAGCTTAATTGTGTTTTTTTATACGTTAAAACACACAACAGCCGTGGATCAATCCTGAGCAGATCAATAAACATGGCAGCCCTGCGTATCGATCAGCTGCTCCTACAGCTGGGGTTAATTGATCACGATCACGACAGTAACCACAGATGAGAATTGATTGGTTAATGGCACCGATGTCTTGATCACTGTGCGGTTTGCATGGATGCTGATGACAACAGAATCCCATTACAGCTAAATGATGATGATTATTATAATAACACTCTTGTTTTTTCTCTCTTCACAGGCTCTGGACAAAGACACGGGGAACTACAGCTCCATGATGTACCGCCTCATCATTCCCCCTCCTGCCGGGAAGGACACCAAAGACAGCAAAGACGGCTTCGTCATCGAGCCGTACAGCGGCGTGGTGAAGACCGCCATCATGTACCGCAACATGAGGAGGTCGTATTTTAAGTTTGAGGTGGTCGCCACGGACAACTATGGCCAAGGACACAGCAGCAGGGCGGAGATAGTGGTGTGTTTATTAGTTTGTGACATTAGTGACAGCTTTATAATGTGGAGTATTTAAACAATCTGAGTGATGCTTACTGCAGGATGTGGCCTCCAGTGTCTCCTCGAGGCGAATGAAAATAAAAATATATCATATCTGACAGAAGCTGGAGGCAGAGTGAGACTGTGGATGTTATCTTCTTCTTTCTTCATCATCTGTGGGATAAAGTTGCACTGTTTATGACACCAGCTAACGGCTAAAAGAGCTGTTTTCTCCTGAGTTTTATTGTTTCCTGTCTGTTTCTGTCGTGAAGGTGTCGGTGGTGAACCAGCTGGACATGCAGGTCGTCGTCTCAAACGTGCCGCCAACGTTTGTGGAGAAGAACAAAGACAAGCTGCTCAGGTGAAGAACAGATTTTTACATCATCTCAGACTTCTAGGTAGCAGCATACATCCACTGGCCACTTTATTAGGTACACAATTTGCCTCCAGATTTATTGATTCAACGAGCAGGGGCCAATAAAAGTGCAATTGCACTAATTTAGAGGGCAGGTATACACTACAAAAAACAGTCCAAAAGTTTGGACACACCTTCTCATTCAATGTGTTTTCTTTATTCTCATCACTATTTACATTGTAGATTCTCTCTGAAGTACTGATGGCCACTCGTTTCTCTTAACTTAGCTGATTGGTTTTTGCCATAATATTAATTCTTACAGTTGTCTAATAGGGCTGTGGGCTGTGCATCAGCCTGACTTCTGAACAACACAAATGATGGTCCCAACCTAGGGCCCGGTATCGATTCAGATTTTCTGGATCAATTCGATTCGATATTACAAGGTCTCAAATCAATTTGATTCACGATTCAATTCTTTATTTATTCAGTCTGGGATATCTTAGTTAAAATAGTGCTGTAAATTTAAAAAGTGACCTTTTGACCTGGTACATCATTAAAAAATGTTTTAACATGAAGAACTAAACCCAAAGCAGTTACATTAATCATATTTTAATGATATGCATTAATGCATATTCTGCATATTACTTGTTTTTTGTCCAACTCGTATTTTCCTTTGTACTTGTTAAATCTAAAATACTGTACATCCAAACATCAGCTTTTAAACTTGTCAGTGGTGCCCATATAGTGCTTCCACCATGTTTGTTTGCAGTAACATCTCATGAGATCTTGTTCAGTAGAAAGCAACGCTAAATGCTGATCACACCAGACTAGCAGGGTTGATACCACAGGCTGCTTCTCTGCACATCCAAAGAAGAAAAAACTACCCAAGTTAAAAGATCCATCTTTGGAGTTTATGGATCGATTGTGAACCAATTAAAGGAAAATCGATTTAAATCGATTAAATTGATTTTTTTTTAACCCAGTCCTAGTCCAAACCCCATTAATAAGGCAAGAAATTCCATTAATTAACCCTGGAAAGGCTCACCTGAGAAGAGAAAACCATTTCAGGTGACTACCTGTTGAAGCTCATAAAGAGAATGAAGAGTGTGCAAAGCAGTAATCAGAGCAAAGGGTGGATACTTTGAAGAAACTAGAATATAAGACATGTTTTCATTTATTTCACACTTTTTTGTTAAGAACATAATTCTACATGTGTTCATTCATAGTTTTGATACCTTCAGTGAGAATCTACAATGTAAATAGTGATGAAAATAAAGAAAACACAATGAATGAGAAGGTGTGTCCAAACTTTTGGCCTGTGCTGTACCTGTCCGGAGACTTAAGACTATTCGGTATTTTACAAAAGTATAATTTTACTGCACTCATTTGAATACAACACTGTACCGAACTGAACGTCCATTTTGAGCAGTTCGGCCCGTTTCCAGTTACCATTACATCCCTAATATCTATAGATATTAGTATAATACATGGTATATACACTTGTCAACCCATGTATATGAATGTATCTCCAAACCTATACCCTGAATCTTTAAATATTTAAAAATATTTTTAAATACCCAACAAATATACACGACTGCATGATTTACAGATAAGTACGGTATACACATTTATACCTAATTGCATGTGTGTACCTTTATAGCTGATAACCCTACACGTAGATAAAAAACATGTTTACACAGGTATGCCTGTGTATTTAAAATAATGCATATACAACCCCATACATTTTTTTTAAATTATATTTTAACTTATTTTAACCCTTTTATTCTGTTTTATTTCTACATTTCAGTTCAGATTTTTTTATTATGCTCCTGATGTTACACTTTCTCATTTTACCATCTTATTTATCTACATTTTATTTCATATTATTGGGTCTTATGCTTTCATGTTAAGCTACTGTGCAATTTTCTGCTTTTTATTTCACTTATTGTGATTTCATTTTATCTTTTGTCCCATGTAAAGTACTTGGTATTACAAAGTTCTGAAGGAAAAGTGCTATACAAATAAAGTTTGACCTGTTTAAAATAAAACCACACTCTGTAAAAAGGTTGTTTTAAACTTTACAGTAATTTACTGGCAACAAGATGCCAGTAAATTACTAGAAATGTCTTTACGGTACCATACTCTATTTAAATTAATTGGAATATAATATTGTATTTTCTATAAATGTTTATCTTCTGTTTTTTCATTCAAGGTACCATTTCAGTCTTTAAATTTACGGCATTATTATTGTATTACTGCTGTTTTTTCATTTACACGGTCATTACTCTATGACTTTTAATGCATTTTAAATTACAGCGAATTTGCCATAATTTAACGCATATAAAGATATCTTTCACTATTTTACAGACCATTTATCAGAAGGGTATGATTTTGTAAATAAAATAAAAACATGAAAATAAATACATCATTTTGACACAATAAAATACATTTACTGAAACGATGATTTCACCCAAATATTTTAAACATTACCGGAATAAAATCTTATCTGCTACTGGTCAGTTTTCCTGGGAAAAGTGTTTTTTTTCTGATCTGTTACCATTTTCAGTATTTACAGTATGGACATTTTACGGTAAATAGCTGTGGTTTAACCGTAAATGCTGTACATTTCACAAAAATCTGATTCTTTTCCACATTATATTTTGCCATTTACAGTAATTTACTGTATATCTGTTTACAGTAGGTAGCTGTAGATATTACAGTAAAATGCTGTAGAGTTTAAATCAGCTACAGTGCATATTTAAATTCATGAATTAAACCTAACTGTGAGCACATTAGTGAAACTCTGCAGGCCTGAAAAGTTAAGTTGTCGTATAAAGTGAGCAGAAACAGCCCTGAGATAAACTTTTAACCTTCTTTTGATGCAGATTCTTTACTGTAAAGCTTCAGAGGAGCTTCTTCAACATTGATTTAGCTTCATAAGAGAGACAGAAGCTGTAATTACTGCCATGGGGAAATCAACCAGAGCTGCTAAAGAGCTACTGGAGTCGTCTTTTATTTTGTTAAAGTGTCCCAGAAAGAACCAAACTCAGGGTAGAGTGTTGAACGAGCAGCCACAGAGGGACTGTGACGGGGACGGCAGGAGGCCAGTGAGGCAGTCAGGGAGCAGACGGAGGTGAAGTCTCAATAAAACAATAAAAACAAAGAGAAGAGTAAATCTGATATTCATGCTTTAAGGCTTTTAGACGAGCACGGCTCAGACTGAGACAGACTAAATCAAATTAGAAGATAAAAATAAAGGCGGTTAAACTTTCTCAGGGTAGATTGTGTTTCTGAAAAGTCTGGGAAGGATAAAGATCATAAAACTCATTTACTCCAGAAATTCGCCAAAATATTTAAAGTTTCTAAACTTTTGTAGCTTCAGCCGCCATAAGCTGACGTGTAAATGCAGCTTAAGCAGGTTCAAAATAAGATAATTCATTTTTACTCTGCTATTTATTTCTTAATATATCATTGCTGTCTAACTCAAACCTCAAATCTCCATTTAGTAATATTTTTACTCAAAATTCAGTGCTTTGAAATAAAATTTTAAATAAAACGTAAAGAGAATTATTATTATTCCAAAATGTGTGAAGTTGGCATTGCGAATATATGTATATATATATATATATATATATATATATATATATATATATATATATATATATACACACTATTTATGTATATATACTCTATTTATATATATACACTTATATATACGCTATTTAAACATATATTTATATTTATATATATATATATGACCACAAAATGTTGTTGCTCACACGTTATTTGTCCGTCCGTCTCACTGTACTGTCTCATTGCATAAATTGTTATAATAAAAAGTATTTTAATTTGAAAGAATATATTTTAATGTGTGACAGCATCCTGTATTATCTCTGTTGTTTGTAACAAACTAAGCCGTGTGAAAATCCTTCCTCAGTATAATAAACGCACTGGGGCCGCATGTGAGACCCATCCAAGATGGCGGCCGGTTGATATGTCAGTTCCAATAGGCAGCGCCAGTCAATGAGGCGTCTACTTATATAATGTCTATGGAAGCGGGTGTGTGGTAGGAACCTATGTGTGTAGTACTGTGTTGTGTGGGACAATAATAGGTGACGGACAAGTGTACTGTGAATGGAGCATCAATAAAGTGAACCTAAAAGGAAAGAGCGGCGTATATCTCCTGTCTGGATCTTTATATAAAGCCTGAGTGCGTGCAGTTTTCCCAGTCATGTTGTCTCAAGGCAGGTCGAGTCTTGAGTTTTTACCTCCCCAGTCCCAGTCGAGTTGAAAGTCATCTCATTAGCGACTCAAGTCGACTCGAGTCCGAGTTCCTATGACTTGAGTCCAATTGTCTGCAAGTTTCCTTTAATGCTACGCGCGCCAGCTGGACGCTGGACATTTTGACAAGCTGTGGGACGACGCGCGTCCGGGCGCAGGCGCAGTAGAGAGCCGGAGCCGGTCGGACTCAGTGATGACCCGTGCAGGCAAATCCAGCTGGAAACGAATATTTACAGAACTTACCTTCAAAACCTGTCTCCTCAGAGACTTTCACCCAAGCCTGCTCCTTTTGTTCCAGTCTCTGTAGAGGACACACGCCGAGTAGTTTAGCTCCGGATGATAGCAAACAGAGCAGATAAACCTCTCCTCCATCTTTGAGAGGGGGTTTGAGCAGGAGCAGGAGTCCGGGGCGTCACACATCATTAAATCAAACCTGTCTCCTCAGCGACTTTCACCCAAGCCTGCTCCTTTTGTTCCGGTCTCTGTAGAGTATACAGGCCGAATAGTATAGCTCCGAATGATAGCAAACAGAGCAGATAAACCTCTCCTCCATCTTTGAGAGGGGCTTGAGCGGGAGCAGGGGGCTGCGGAGTGTCACACGTCATCAAATCAATGACGTCGGGGGGGGGAATGTCATCGCTGATTGGCTGCCGCGCCGCGAACTGGCGTCGAAAGTTCAATATTTTCAACTCGAGCATCTAGGCGTTTGGGGCGTCAAAACGCCTCGACGCTCCAAACGCGACGCTCCAAACGCGCCGCGCCAAACGCGTCCAACGCTTCAGTTGAGGCTTTAATGATGATGTTCTTCCTTAAACACTTCTGTCTCTTTAAACACACTATCGCTCACAAACAAAAAGGCAGATTCACATCACAGCGGGAGTATTTATCCTGCAGGAGGATTAAAATCAATACAGCACAGCACGGCTCCTCCAGGCTGCAGAAGTGAAACATGAGGATCAGGCTCATTCAAAGATGTCTCTTTTCTCCACAGCATTTTGGAACGCTACGTCCAGGAGCAGATTCCGGGGGCGAAGGTCGTCGCCGAAACCATCGGCCCCCATCGTCACGGCGATGGGATGGAGCAGGAAGATTACACCAAGTCGGACCTGATGATTTACGCCATCGACCCGCTGACAAACAGAGCCGTGTCCCGGCAGGAGCTCCACAAGTGAGAACTCTGTGCCAACAAAACCCATGATAAAGTAAAATGGCAGCGCTCCAGAAGCTTTACATCAGGAAAAAACGGGACAGGGACCGAAGAGAAGTCGCTTTGAAATTAATTAATTTCTATATTTATCAGCCAAAGTTGCTTTTCTGGAGCGCTGCCATTCACAGAAGTTTCTAAGTACTTTTCTGAAGCTTTCCGTCAGATTAACTGCAGAGGGAGAAGTTCTGACGGAGTTTTGTCATTTTTCACTTTGACGTGGAGTTTTTTAAGGCAGGAAAATCAAATTAGTGCCAAACAGAGCTGAGGAGAGGCAGCAGAGCGGTGTGGGCGTCTTTAAGAGTTCCTTCAGCAGAAACAAGATGACCTGATGACCACTTTCTCAGCTCAGATCGCTCTTTGACATTCGACTGGAGGAGGATCTATGACCTCTGCATCGTCTCCACGAAAACATGATCAGAGTTTGGAGCAAAGTTTGGACTTAAAATTAATATCAGTGATGTCAACCACAGTTCAGCTCTGCTAATTCTCAGATTTGGAGCACATGGACTCAATTTTGGTGCATAAGTAGACTGTACCAGTGAAGTGTCAGTAGTTCACTGGTAAGCCTTATATGCTAATAGGGGGCATATTTTATTATGCTGATTATGAATACTTTTTGTACTTTTAATTGGTTTAAAATTTATAAATACAATGAAAAGGATTACCAAGAGCACTGAATTTTGAGTAAAAATATTATCGCCGTGTCTCCTGATGACTCAGGGCCTATTGATGCCCTTTTTAACTGCATTTTAGATACAAAGTCATGGATGGTGGCAATTTTCCTTCAGCTCAACCAGGACAAAACAGAAGCTTTAGTCATTGGCACTGAAGGCCAGAGAGGGAAACATTTACCAAAACTCCAAGGCCTCAAACCAGCAAATTCTGTAAAAAATTTGGCTGTGATTTTTGACTCTGAGCTTTCTTTTATTCCACACATCAGGAACATAACTAATATTGGATTTTGCCACCTCAAGAATGTAGCCAGAGTCCACCCGTTTCTCTCTCTTTCTGTTTTTATGCTGTTTTAATTCAGTTTGAAAGAAATAAAGAAATAAATAGATGAAATAAATGTTGAGAAACCATAAATATTTTGGTGAATTTCTGTGGTAAATTTTGCTTTCAGCACAGAACGATAAAATCAAAAGCTGAGAGAAATGTGGTGGTCATGGAGTGTCCTATTACTACCAGTGAGATATTTTGATTTAACTAGTAGTACTTTTAACAGAAATTTTGTTTTACTTTTAAAGGTTTTTGGAGCACAGGTACGAGAGTAGACTTTATTAGTATTACACAAAATTGTCTACTACTCGACAATTCTGTTACTTATACTATCAGAAATTTTGTTTTTTTACTCGTAACATGTTTTAGATGTACTAGTGCGACTAGTGACACAAAAATGTGTACTTGTATACACTTTTGCTTTACTGGTTAGGTCTACTATTGTGACAAAAACCTTTACTAGTAAAACCAATTTTTTGTTTACTAGTGCTACTAGTAAACTCAGAACAGCTCATTAAAAAGTGAGAATTTGCTCTCCTCCACTTATTAGCACATAAAGCTTACTAGTAGTACAAGCAAATTTTTTAAAAATTATTTTTATATACTTTATGGTATCAGTTGATATCATTAAAACATTGATTAATGTTTCAAACAATATTGACACATTTCCCACTTTAATTTTCTTGTTCACCTCCACCCAAACAGAAGATAACACATACATAGTATCAGAATATCATATATACATATAATTTAAATAATAATAATAATATAATATAAATGATACAATTCCAGATTCATTATACACACATAAATAGCCTTAACTTGAGTTTACATTCAGAATATATATTTCCATTATTTATGTATCATTGAATTAAAGTATATCAAAATGAAGAAGGCTGACACATGATATGGAAAGCCAGTCTATTTATAAATTTGGATCTATTTATTTATATCTTTGTTTAGAATTGTTAGTTTCTTTTGATGGCTATTTTATTATATTTTAATGATTTTTAGTCTACTAGTCATACTAGTGACACTTTGTACTGGTAGTGTACTTGTGCACTGGTTGACTAAAGTTGAGTACATGGACTATTAGAGCTGAACTATGGTTGATATCACTGATATTACTTTAACACCCAATCGGAGCTCTACACCAGTTTGTGTTTGATTTCAGGCTCTGACTTGACTTTTCATTGGCTTTAGGTTCCTTGACGGTAAACTGTTGGACATCAACAAAGAGTTCCAGCCTCTCCTCCCTCCTGGTGGACGAATCCTGGAGGTCCGAACCCCCGAGGTGGTGACCAGCGTGAAGAAAGCCGTGCAGACCGTGGGCTACACGGAGGGGGCGCTGTTGGCTCTGGCTGTCATCATCATCATCTGCTGCATCCCGGCCATCCTGATCGTTATTATCACCTACAGGCAGTGAGTTTGAGTCCTGGGTCGGGCTTCTTTTTGCAGCTTTGGATAAAAAATTGGCTCAGAAATCAGAGGCAGACTCGTTAATCAAAGCAGATTGTTTCCAAACAGATGTGTTTATTTATGACATAAAAATAATGAATATAATTGGATGAATATATATGAGTAATAATAATAATAATATTTATAACAATAAAGGGAGTAAAGGGAAGGAAATATGGATATGGTAACAGTAATAACAAAAACAATAGGTAAATAAATAAAAAATAATAATGAAAAAAATACTTATGTAAAAATACACATTCAGACACATACGTACATAAGTGTACACAAAAGGGCTGAAAGATATATCATTATCGTATCTATGTTGAGATATGAACATTCAAGATATTAATATTGAAAAAGCAACGATATAAACAATATGGATTTCCTCCGCACTCGCCCTGCATGTACAGCTCTGGAACTCACAATAAATTCATTTTTACGATGGCCCTTGAACGCACTGCTTGACACACATGCCCAGTAGTGGTAATCTGGTTCAGCCGTGATGTCACCGGGAAAGTTAGCAAACAGTATCATCGCTGTTCAGCAACGGAGCTCAAAGTTTGGGAGCGTTTTACCAGAAAAAAAGAGAAGAAATGAAAAGAAGAAAGGCAGAACTTTCCTTCCATGGCAGTACGCTGACGATGCATATGCATCTGAAAAGGAAACACTTTGTGGTTGATTCAGTTTCTGACGAAGAGGGACAGTCGTCTCAATAAGCTAATCGGCTAATTAGCTGCAAGCATTAGCGTCAACAGTCTGGTGACCAGACGTCCCTGATTTCTGGGGACAGTCCCTGTTTTGGATGACCTGTCCCCGGTTAAAGCTGATAAAATGTCCCTGATTTCAGTGTTTGACTATTGAGAGTCTACCAGAACTAAGACAACAGTTGTTGTGTTGCCAAGTCGGCTCATTAAAGTGACTTTGGGCTCTTCTTCTGTGTGAATCCCACATGATTATCAGCCAGCTGCCTCTACAAAGCAGACATGATTGTGGTTGGTAGTTTGTCCTTTCCTCACCCCGTTTCCTGGTTATCACACACACAGGAATCAACCCGGCACACCCCCAAACACACTCATGCATGTGACGCATGCACAACTACGCAGGAGCCGTGGTTGCCAGGTCTGCTCGTTATAAGCGATTTGGCCCATCAGCTGCATGCTGGTTGTGGTACGCTGCAGTTAATACATGATGTGACGAGTCGACTAATCGAAAAAAACAGCAGCCCTAGTAGTCGTATCATATCCTATCAATATCGAGATATCTGGCATAAATATAGAGATATGAAATTTTGTCCATATCGTTCAGCCCTAGTACATAACATATTTAGATTTTGAAGTTACATATTTTTGACGAATGAAATAAAGAGTTTCCTGGTGGTATGAAATGTTCTGAAGACACAAAACCTCCGTTATCTTTTTCAGGTTAAATTTGTTTGTGGTTTTAAATCCTTTTAAAGGTCCTGCAGTGGAAAGAGGAGGTCAAACAGCTCTGAAAAACGATCAGACATGAGGGCTCATGAATTCAGTGACAGTGGGATAAACAAATAGACAAAGCCGAGCGTCGCTCCCACAGGACGTCCTTCAGCGGCGCTCGCCGTTTTATCACCTGGACCAGTCAATTCCCCGATGATTCAGCACGCCGCGCTGATAGTTTGTTTAGCTAACCACTGTGAAGGGCCATTAGCTTTATCCGTCTCCTAAAACACACCAACACAAGCACATTTAGAGCGGATCAGTGATTTCAGAGAGCGCTGCTCGTCCCGCTGAGAAAAAAGAGACCAATAACAAACAAATGAGGAGAGACGTGGGGAGAGGGGGTAGGGACAGAAACACTGAGTGACAATCATAGATGTGATAATTACTAACTTCTGCTGCTAAGCAACTGTAATGAAGAACAATTCATGGACTTTGTGCTGAATTATGAAGCATGGAAGATGAATATTGGTGATTTATAATTCTCTCCCTCTCTCTCTGTTCCCCTCTGCTGCCACAGATTCAAAGAGTGAGTATCTTCTTCTTACTCCAGAGCTCAAATATTAATGCTGTGTTCGTCTTCTTTCATTCTGATTAATCCGCTGCTTTCCTTGAACAATAAAGTGTATGAGATAAAGTGGGGGAGTGGGGGGTAAAAACACTATTAAACAAATGAGTCCTGAGGAACATGAGATCAGTAAATGTCCAAAAAGACACTTTTATTAAAGACTGTCCATCTGCTGCTCCACTGAAGCCTGCAGTGAGGGCCGGTTGACATATATATAAATAAACAGTCACCACCTGGATTTAACTAAGCAAACAGGTACGAACCTACTGCATGGGTGATCATCTTTTACCAGGAAATAAGTTATTTAACTCCAGCTGATGCAATGAGCAGCTTCTCATCTCTTAAACAACCATGTCAAAGACACATCCTGTGGTCGTGGAAAAGATGTTAGTCTGTTTAAGAAGGGTCAAATCATTGGCATCATACGGTGGCCAAGAAGGGTCAAACACGCGGCAGAGTCAAATGGCCCTTTTCCATTAGCCCTACTCTACTCTACTCGACTCTACCCGGCTCTACTCTACTCGCAATGCTGCTTTTCCATTAGCCCCAGTCGCCTGTCCAACAGGGTGCAGTGTCACTAAGCGGCTCTGCGGTGTCGTCATTTTAGCGTGACACAACAATCTGTGGCTTTTTGTCACAAAGCGAGTAAAAAGGAAAGCAGAAGAAGGCTGCAGGTGGTAAGAAGAAATACCCCTTGAGAAGCACAGGAGAGTTTTGGAAGCTATACAACAGAATGAAGCCGAGGACGAGAGCAATCCAGCTGGAAAGAAAAGACGCATGAGGGTAAGCTAATGGTAGCTACCGCGAGCATGCAAGGTTGTCACGCTCATGACTCATCGATGACGACATTGTCTGACCAATCAGTAGCCGGCAGTCGGTGACGTCATCTTTTAGTGTCGACTCAGCTCGCTTGGAACCAGAGCGGAGTAGGTACTAAAACTAGCTTGTTTTAGGAGGTACCAGGCTAGTGGAAACACGACGCAAATCGAGTAGAGCCAAGGCGTGATAGTGGAAAAGGGCCAAAACACAACCACAAATTGAACGCGTTTCAAAAAGAATGCGGTGCAAATGTATAAAGAGCGGTGCAGGAATAAAAGCGAAAGCATCCTCTCCAAACGCGTTCAGGGAAGCATTGCAAATAAACAAACTCACTAAAAAGTGTAAACGAGGTACAAGAAGATGAACGCCATGGAAGAACAAAAGCAAATGCATGACAGAGAGACAGAGAATATTTCAGGACACGTAAAACCTCATAATTTATTACTTGTGGATTTTTGTTTTGTTTATTTTGCAAAACTGACTACCCTGTTGTCTGCAAAGAAAACACAACAGTGGACATTGGATTAACGTTACACTACAGCGAGTGCCTGCCTACTACAAGTTGCAACCTTACAGTAAGCAAGTACCGTAGCCTAGAAATGATAGCCTGTGTTCGTCAGGAGCATTAAAACCTTGTTCAACACGTCACAGAAGGCGTAGTCTGGAGATGAGTTTAATGTATTCATCGATTTTGCATTTATTTTGGTAAAATTCATTCAAAAAAAGAAAGGGCTCTCATTGTATGTATGAGTGAAAGTTGCTTTTTTAGAGGCATTCTGGTGCGTTCCGGTAGAAGAGGTCTGTATATTTCTTACCGGCACAGCGTTCTGGCGCGTTCTGGCTTACTTCCACCTCTGTCCTACACCTTGGTATGCACTCAGGTGTCGAGGTTATGATAAAGGATGTTATAAGTGCATGTTTGTAATAAGATTTGCACTGCAGAGCTCATTTTAGTATTAAGTCTCATACTGCAGGATGTCTGCAGTGTCCGAAGGAGAGTTAGAGGTTGAATAATCAATTATAGCTTTTAAATGTCAAATGGAAAGGAGGCTGTGGGATTACCAAGGACAGTTTATTCATCTGGAGAAAATGTTGGAAAGCCTGAGATTCATGTCACAGGTTTGGATGTTGTGTCTTAAAGTTTCTGTATGTTTAAAAACACATCATATGTGAATGATTCAGTTTGTTAGTTACCATCTTACACGGCTCGGATGTCAGATTTCTTATTTGTCTTTCCGCTGTTTGTCCAGACGACAGGCCGAGTGTGCCAAAACTGCCCGAATCCAGATGGCTCTGCCGACGGGTAAAC
This sequence comes from Scarus forsteni, assembly GCA_036419115.1. Lineage (NCBI taxonomy): Eukaryota > Metazoa > Chordata > Actinopteri > Labriformes > Labridae > Scarus > Scarus forsteni. The sequence continues at coordinate 15,094,652 of JAZDUH010000263.1, forward strand.
CCGGGGGAGGAACCGCCAACAACCTGTACGAGGAGCTGGGAGACAACGCCATGTAAGTGACGGGGCTGATTTTACTCCTGAGCCTCAGAGGGGTTATTATGATTTATCTTCTGCATGATTTTTTGGGCATTTTGTGCCTTTATTGATACGAGAGAGGGACGGTGGATAGGCTTGTGAAAAGGGTTAGAGAGTAGGGAAGACGCTCTGTAAACTGGTCACAGGCGGGGTTTGAACCCTGGCCTGCAGAAGTATGCACATGGGACGTGTCTGGTTGCTAACCACTCCGCTAAACCGGCATCCTCAGACTTTTTTATTAAAAAATATTAAGCTGTCAGTAGTTCTGAGAGACTTTTAGTCCAACAACGAAACTCTCTTCACTGAAATTTTTGAGCCTTTTCCAAATGTTGCCAAGAATTTTCAGATTATGCTGCATAAATTTCACAAAAATTCTAAATTAAAAAATGGAAATATTTATTTATGTAACAGGAAATTTCAGGATTTCAACTTTTTATCTTCTTTTTTTTCCTTTTTGATAATCTTGACTTAAATGTTCTTGTGCTTATAATCTTGGGCAGAATTTAAGCACTGTAGAAGAAAACAACTTTTTCTATATTTCTATGGGCATTGTTGCTTAAACGTATAGATATTTTCTTTTATTGACTTTTACAGCAAGTATTTATTAATTTGTCTTTTTTGTTTCTCAAAAGTTTTGAAATAACTGTGAGAATAAAGTCAATCATAGAAAGCATTATAAATTCTAACATCAAATTCCTGAAAAACACATTTTTATAAATAGCTTAAAACATTTCCGCATTAAAAATAAAAAGTAATAAAAAGTTCTGTAGTCGCTGTCATAGAAAACTTTGGAATGTCCACAAAGACTTTAAAGAAGTCATTGAAAAGTAAAAAGTGAATGTACTCTTTGAAAGCTATGCAGGTTTAAAACTATTAAAATAATTTACTAAAAATTCTTGAAAATGATCACAAAATTTTAGTTGCAGAATATTTTTGAATGTCAGGATCAAAATCTTTGCAGAAAATAAAAGCATTTTTAAAATTTTAGACAAAAATGTTTTTATGAATATCCTTCTCCTTAATAAGATAGCTTTCATTGTAAATAATCATATTTTATTAAGATTTTGAAGAAATATTTTGATGCACTTTTATCTGATATTTCTGTAAGTGTTAATCACACAGATGTGGAAAGTTTTAATCTCTTTAATCATCAGAAATATGAAAACATTTCATGTTCCCAAGAATTTCAGGCTGTTCTCTTATTGAGTCTTTAATTAAGTTCCGAAAAGATCCTGCAGTTAATGATGTTAAAAGTGTTGCAGACACTTTAATCACAAATATATTTCTTTTTTTATTTTTCTAAGGAGTATTTCTTTTTGGTTATTTTCAGAATATTTTTCTCACTTTTCATTCTCTTTTTTTGTACAACTTCAAAACCTTTCATCAGACTGTTCTGAAGTATCAGCATGTTTTATTAAGCTAAAATCTGAGCACAACATCACAAGAGGAGGACTATGTAGAAGAACAATCCTTGATGTAGAAAATGGAAAACACAAACAGCATGATAAACAAATGTAAAGTAGTTTCTTTAAGTTCTGGACCACGTTCAGCTTTAATGAGTTTAAGAGCAGTAACATGAAACAGAGCCCATGTTGTCCCAACTCTTTTAAAAGTTTGACTGTAATTATAAATAAGTAGTTCAGTTTGAAGTCTGATTTTAGATTTCATTATTCCTCCTCACTGGTTGGATCATCAGACTCAAACTTGTTGATCCGTCTCTAAAGTTTCTTCATCTGAGCTGAGAGCTTTGTGAAGGTTTATTATTTCTCTTAAGGACGCCTCCTTCATTGTGAACGCAGCCTCGCAGCCCTTTAAAGTCTGAGGACGTCTCTCTGCAGACTGACTGAAAATAAATCTGACGCAGCGCAGCGACGACACAATCTCAGATTGATCAAACACAGACTAAGAGCTCCCCGTCGCTGCGCCGACTCCAAACACAAGTTTGATTTCAAATGCATTAACAGTTAAAGATAAAGCCGAAGGGTTTATCTGCACAAAGTTTGGAGATGTTCGGCTCCTCACTGTCACGTCTCATGTTGTAATGCATACTAATGTCCTCGCTGTAAAACACATCAAACGAAGGTCAGCGATCTGAGCACAGAACAGTTTTGACTTCAGGAGGAGTTCTCCTCTTAAACATTTTCCATGACCTCGTTGGCTTCAGTCATTATTTAGAAAATTGAAGCTCCAGTATGACCCTCCGTGAGTGATGAGGTCTGTAGATGATTGTCTTTCAGGTCAAAGCCCATCAGTTAATAATTCTTGCAGTATTTATGGAAGCACCAACGTAAGAAAACCTCTGCTGCAGGATTAATCAGCACTGATTAGGGTGGCCAACACTCAGAGATTGAAATAAGGGTAAAGAGATTTGGGTTTTTTGGGGGGTCAAAAACGAATATATATCAGCATTTTGGCACCTATTACAGACTATACAAACACATTAGGCTACTGCATTACGCTTACAGTAATAAGATTATAATAACAACTCATGATCAGTTTGATCAGTTTGTATTTGAGGCATACATGTGAGACAGATATCATTCAAGTATATGTTTATTTTTTGCAAAATGTGCAAAATAACATTTAACAATTGTTGTCTCTTCTGGATTTTAACAGTTTTAAAACAATGTAAACACAATGTAACAGCAGTAAAAAATGTAGGAGTAGGCCTAAATGCCCTTTTCCACTAGCACGCCCTGGCCGACTGGCGGCTACTGATTGGTCAGACAATGTTGTCATCGATGAGTCATGAGCGCGACGACCTAGCATGCTAGTGGTAGCTACCGTTAGCTTACCCTCATACGTCTTTTCTTTGCAGCTGGATTGCTCTCGTCCTCGGCTTCATTCTGTTGTATAGCTTCCAAAACTCTCCTGTGCTTCTCAAGGGGTATTTCTTCTTACCACCTGCAGCCTTCTTCTGCTTTCCTTTTTTACTCAGTTTGTGACAAAAAGACACAGATTGTTGCGTCGCGCTCAAAATGACGTCACTGCAGTGCCGCTCACCCAGTGGGTAGGCGACTGGAGCTAATGGAAAAGCAGAACAAGGCGAGTAGAGTAGAGCTGGGTAGAGTTGAGTAGAGTAGAGTAGGGCTAATGGAAAAGGGCCATAATAGTGCAACTAAGTTGTGCAAACATTTTTTGGTTGTTGCCCACTTATTTGGAAACTTAACTCCATTTCTTTTTTTTTATTTTCAACTAAAAAATGTACAAAATTATAACTGTAAAATCTTCTGAACAAAAAACCAGCAAGGTGCCATATCTAACCTTAAAACACACACACACACACACGACACAAGTAGTAAACATTGGCATACTTCCACTTCCTCACAAACAGCTGCCTGCCTCGCCGCTAGTCGCTCGCTACACAGTACAGCGCGCACCTACGCACACACACAGTGGGACTGAGTCACTCGCACATAGGCACGTAAGCGCTGCAGCCATTGGCTGAGGCTGTGCCCGCCTACCCTGTCAACTGAGCGGTCCTAGTGCCCGTAGTTTACAGCTGGCCATGCAGGCAGGCAGCCAGACACACAATGCATGACGCACAGAGATAAAAAATATATGCATCTTCCATATACCCATGCGGCCGGGACAAACAACACCCCGTCCAGGATGCGCCGCTGTTGGCTCAAATACGGAACGGTTGGTAACCCTAGCACTGAATCATGCAGGTCTGCCTACGAGCAATGCTGCACAATGCAAGTCACCATTTGTACTCAACACTGTTTCAACTTTCCTCTGTTTGTGGCGTTGACGCAGATTAAGGAGAAGAAAGAATACAATAGAATAGAACAAACTTTAATTCATCTCAAACAGGGGAATTTATAGTGTTACAGCAGCAAAGGGGACAGCAGTGATAAAAAAAGAGACTTAGGGCCTGATCTACCAAGATCCAAAATAACGGGTGCAAAATTGCGTGTGCAAACTAAAATTGCACGTGCTAATATTCGGCGTGTCAGTTTTGTGCATGCTATCAAGTTCGCACATGTTTTAATACACACAAACCTTTAGTAGATTGGGCCCTTGTTTTTAAAACAGTCTGTACGTTATTACAAATCTAAAGACTAGGAATATAAACCACAAAAGCTTCACTATAAGAATTAATTACACATTTACAAAGTACTTGCACATATTATATTACATGTAAGAATTAACAAGGAAGGAAAACTAACATGGTACTGGAGGATCTTTGTTTTCTTCCTCTTCTCACTTAGAAGAGCCTGTTAACTTATTTTATGGTAGAAATACTATACTATAGAAATACGAGCATTTACCTGTTTCTGGGAGTGAAATGTTTTAGTTTTACTTTCAACCCCGAAGGAGAAATTCAGCGGCCCACTGCCATGCTTATTGACAAGTCTTGGAGTCAAACATTCGTCCATTTAAAGCCCCAGTGCACATTTCTTTATCCATATATTAAAACACTGGCGTACGGTTGAACAGGGGAAAGGTAGGGGAATTTAATATCAAATAGAGATTCCTGTTTGGTGAAATTGCAGCACTCCCTTCACTCTTCACCTTTCCAGGTCTCTTCACAATCAATAAAGTTCAGAAAGCCAAAAAGTATCATTAAATTGAAACTTTTAAAGAAGAAGAGTTTGGTCGATTATTTCTCCCCTTTAATAATACCATGAGTGCTGCTTTTTATATCCTTGGAGATCTTGATAAGCCGCCTTTAAAACTTCAAAGAGTTGTGCATCACCAAGAATTGTGCAACAAAATATTTAAAAGAAAAAAAAAATAATAATAAAATAATAATAATAGTAATAACATTTAAAAACAGAAGTTTACGAAGTCCTCTAACAAATAAAACAAAGGCAGAAAAAGTCTAAAGTCAATAATATTGTTTAAAGATTCTGAGAATCTGGAGAAATCTCTACTCACATGCAGAAAGGCCAAAAACCAACTCTGAATGCCTGTGACCTTCCATCCCTCAGGCAGCACTGCATTATAAAGCAGCATCACTGTGTACAGGATATCAGCACGTGGGCTCAGAAAACCATTGTCAGCTTACACAGCTCATCTCTACATCTACAAGGTTAGGGCTGAGCTCATCTGAGATGGACTGAGGCAAAGTGGGAAAGTCTGCTGTGGTCTGAGTCCACATTTCAGACTGTTTTTGGACATCATGGACGTGGTGTCCTCCAGGCTAAAGAGGAAAAGGACCATCCAGACTGTTATCAGAGCAAAGGCCAGAAGACAGCATCTGTGATGGTATGAGGGGGTGTTAGTGCCCATGGCATGGGTAACCTGCACATCTGTGAAGGCTCCATAAATGCTGAAAGGTACATACAGGTTTAAACTCAAACTCAAGTTTATTTCTATAGAACCTTTCATACATGTATACATGCAGCCCAAAAAGCTTTACATAGCAGCAGAACCTAAACATGAAGTTATTATGTCAAAAGAGTAAAAGTAAACGAAAGTTAAAACAAACTCAGTGCAAAAAAATCTATAAAATTTTCAAAGAACAGTTAAAAGCAAATTAAAATGCATTAAAAACATAGTAAAAATAAATGAAGTGTTTGCCTTGAAATAATAAAATGTGATAAAGGCAATAATGGTATTAATTGTAATAATAATAGTAATAATGGTGATAGTCGGGATCATGAAGAAGATAATTCCAGATTTAAAGCCAGATTGAAAAAGTATGTTTTGACTTGTTTTAAAAAACACCTAGAGAGGCCTCTGTTCTCAAGTCCGGAGGGAGAGAGTTCCAAAGTTTTTGGAGCATAAAAACAAAAAGCTTGTTTAAAAGGGAATCATTCAGGGACGTTAGTGTTCGGGATGGAATATAAGAAGAAATAAGATCTGCAGTGTATGTAGGGGCAAGGCCGTGTAGAGCTTTAAAAACAAGTAAGAGAACTTTAAAATCAATTCTAAAAGAAACATCATTTTCTTTTTTACGTGTTAAAACTCTGGCAGCAGCATTTTTGAACAAGTTGTAGTTTTTTTCGGGATTTTTTTTTCAGAGAGGTTTAGGAGCAACTTGTGTCAACATATTTCGCCTGATTGTTGAGCAACTGAAGTCGAACATCAAGCGGGAATGAGGAAGAGGTCCTCCCTCAAAGCTTCAGCAGTTTGCAGTTGACCTTCTGGACCATATTAATGAGTCCTGGTTGGTGGATTAAGGCCGTATAGATGAGCTTTTTGCTCATTATGCATAAATGACTCTTTATCAGGTCTTTCATGCGTCTTAGCCCTCATTTGGACTGAAGGACAATTAAAGCTGCCTCGGATATTTCGCCATTTTACGCCACTTAGATCCCATATTCCTCTGATTTCGTCCTAATTCGTCCTCAGTGTGACTCATTAGTTTGTCTAAAGAGGAGAGTAAACAGCAGGCTGACGGTGACCAGACTGTCAAACACGTTGTTAACTTAAATCTTAAACTTCATTTCCTTTCTGCAGCAGAAGTTAAGAGAAACTCTTATCAGCGTTACATGCTTCACCAGTTTCCTGTCTGTCCTTGATAGGCCTCCACACTCCCATTAACATAAGCGCAATTCATATGCAAGATGGAGCAGACTATCTCATAATAAAGAGGACCTGATGTGTGTGAGTCTGAGCCGCCCAACCGTCCCGAGGAATGTGTGCGAGGATGAACTCTGATTTGAGATAATTGAAATAAATGCCGCTCCTGATCTATAAAGACCACCTTAGGCCGTGATTAATGCTATTGACGAGCAGCAGAGCGTGTTAAATGGAGGTGAGCGTGAACCGGGAAGCAGTTTGTGATTTTAATGAATCACTTTGGAGCATTTTCAAACTCTTACAGAAGCGAAAAAAACCCAACGTGTAAAATTTGGCAAACTCCAAACTTTTCTCTCTCATAATTAAGGGAGATAATCAAACTGCTCAGTCGACTGATTTTCTTTATTTACTCATTTTTAATAAATCTGTCAGGTCTCTGGGTAGATTTGGGATGAATGTCTGTTTTCAATTAACAAAAACAAACCAATGTTTTGTATTAAACTATAAGAGCAGCAGTCCCATCTACGTCTTATAGCTCGGTTACACCAAAGCATGGGACAGGGCAGTTTTGTGAATTTGTGGGGGTTCCACAGGGTTCGGTATTAGGGCCTCTCCTATCTCCTATTTATTATGTTCTTTAATGAATTAGGACAAAATGTGTCATAAGCAGTGTTGTGTGTAACACGTTCCAAAGTCCAACTACTACTGAAATTTTGGTAACGAAACGCAGTTCCTTTTTCAACGTGGCGCAATGTTACTTTTCCCAGAGACAGCTCGTTCCACGCTTTTAACACTAGAACTACCAAGGCAGTCATTTTGACTGCTTTCAAAATTTGCAATGTCATAACTTTGATTGATTAATATCTACATACCCATAGGACCCTGACTTTTCCTAAATGTGGGTATATTTTCTTCTGAAATTGTTCCATCATTAAAATTCAAAAACACAAAAGAGTTGTGGACATTACTACCTCGAACTACCATTGGCAGTCAAATTGACTGCATGCAATTTACAAGGGGCACGGTTTTTCACTTGTTACATTTAGCAGCTCTTTCTTCTGCTCTATTGATTGTTTGTTTGTTTTTTATACTCTTTGAAGCTACTGGGTGGTTTTCCTTCTGCAGAATTAATAGTGATGCTAAAATCTAGCTAACAAGAAAGGCAAAAGTGATAAGACGAATTACAAATAAGGAGGCTTTACTCTTGCTTACCAGCCTTGACAAGGAAGAACCAGAGCAGGTTCAGAGAGTAATGTCTCTTGGTGCTTGGAAGAATGTTCATCTAGCTCAGGGAGTGACTCAGGAAAAAAAAAAAGATGACTGGAAACATCAAATTAAACATTTGCTGACATCTCATATGCAAATTTTCAAGGTATGAAGTCTACAGTAGGAATCCTTATTCTCATACTGTAATGTAAGCTTGTATTAGTTTTATGTGTTGTTGAGATCTTCTTAGTCTCTATATAGACCAGTGGTTAACAATCTGTGGTCCAGGACCCACTGGTGGCCTGGAAAGGTGCTACACGTGCCCTTTGAAATAATGACCTCAACCAATGAGGTAATGTTTTCGCCGGGGTCTGTCTGTTAGTCTGTTAGCAAGATTATGCAACTACTAAATAGATTTACATTAAAAAATGTACCAGGTGCTGATCAGATCCAGGTTGATGACACAGAACACTGAAGTTTATAATGGCAAATCCCATTCATTTACATCATTATGGAAATTGTACTTTATTTGCAAACTGACATGAATGTTTTTCAAGGCTATGCCACACTACATTTCCTGGCTTCCCTTGCAATGCCAGGAGGACTTCTGTTAATATAACAGCTAACAATAGCCTGTAGATTGGCACATTTTTTCCAAGTTGGTAACTGAAATGGTGATAACTTGAAGATCACCTCATTTACAATCCCCTCTCCCCACTTCCAATGTAAATAGAATGCAGCATTCTCCACATGGAGAGATATGAGTGGACACTCGGCTGTCCAATTAGAGAAGAAAAACCACTGAGCTGAGCTGGTTGGCAGAGGTCTGCACTCCCTGCGTGCCTTTCTAGTTTACATTATAGTATGGTTTTCTTATAAATATATATCTTTTTGGTCTATCAAGTGTGCCATGAAATGGAAATTATCTGATAAGAGGAGTATTCCATGAAATAAAACTTTTAAGGCTTTACCGTTTTGCTGACAGGGCAACATCCCAAAATATTAGCAGCAACTACTGTGCCAAACACAAGAGCATTTATGATGGTTAATCATTTCTCTGTTACAGTCACAGTGTCTTAAGATAACATCAACCTATTTTGAAGACGGAAGGAATTTGATTGTATTTGTAAAAGAAAAGGAATTCAGTCCAAGTTTGCATGTGTAAGTTCAGAAGTTATGTTGGTGTCCATAAAATTAATGAAAATGTCATTCATTTCAATTTTTATTTTGTGTCCTGGTACATTCTTAACCCTTTTCATCAAATAATTATTTGAAATTTTTATTGATTATCCAAATTATTAAAGAAAATCTCTGAGCAGTCAAAATGACTGCCATGGTAGTTCTAGTAGTGCCAGAATTCTGGTAGACCGAGTGTTAAGGGCCGCAAATTTCTTGAGTCACGGCCGCGGGTCGCAGGTTTTTTTGGTCTTGTTTCCAAACGTGAAGTTTCTTCTTGGGGCTCTTCTGTCTGTGTGAATCCCCCTGATTATCTTCCAGCTCCTAACAGCAAAGCAAAACACGACTGCAGTAGGCAGTTTGTCCACTTCCTTATTTCCTGGTTATCATGCACGCCCCAAAACACACTCACGCACATGGAGCATGCTCCAGAGCCAGAGTTGTCAGGTCTGCTTATTATAGGCGACGTTCTTTTTTGAATCGATGCTTGGCACTGTGATACTGAAATGTAACGTAGACAACACTACATTTTAAAAGTAACTTGCCCAACCTTGGTCATACCCCAACATGCATTTTTATGCAGATGACACAGTTATATATTGTTTTGGCATAACCCCTGCTAAAGCTAATAAATCTTTGCAGAATGCTTTTCATGTTGTCCAAAACTTCGACAGCTAAAACCAGATCTCAATGCTGACAAGACTAAGCTAATGTTGTTTTTGAACTCAAAGAAGATATCTCAAACTGTACCCACAGTTTCAACTCTTGAGGAAAATGTCATAGAGGAGGTCCATCTGTACAAATATCAATCAATCAATCAAAGTTTATTTATAAAGCCCTTTACAGTAACCCAAAAGGCCCCAAAGTGCTTTACAGTAGTGTCAGAAAATAAATAAGAACAGTAAGGATAAAAACAACATAAAACAATACTGTAAGAACAATACATAAAAGCCAAAGATACATTAGAATACAACGGGAGGTGTGACACAGCAGCAAGGTGCATAAAAGCCATGCGGAAAGATAAAACAAAATAAAGTCTAACTGACATGAACATAAACCTAGAAGCCCTAGTCAGGGTTAAAAGCCTCACTGTTACTTGACGACTGCCTCAGCTTCAAGTCCCATGTTGACAACCTCGCAAAGAAAATCAAAATCAAATTGAGATTAAAAATAAAAATATTTTGGGAAAAATATTTTGCTTTGTTTACAGAAAAAAAATAATTCCAGCATTCCAGCAGTGTTTTTGCAAAAGTTAGGTAAAAAGTGGAATAACTGGGATGAGGTTATTAAAGAGTTGACAAGTTCAATAACTGATAACATTTATTTTGATCCATTTTTTCTAAAAAACCTGCACATAAACCCTTGGTGTGCAAAAACACTTCCTCTAATAAGGTGTAATTCAACATTACATATGATTGTTTTTCTTTCAGTTAGTTTCTGATCCAAGTTTCAAATAATTAGCATTTAAACTGACTGAGATATTGAGACTTAAAAATCTAAAGTAAGCAAAATGTACCAAGGTGCGTCAAGGGTTAAACAACATGATTGGGTCAGGTGTAAAATGGCTTCTTTAACATGTGGAAAATATGTTAGACACCTGCGCTGCATGCAGGTGTACATGAGGCCTCACACTGTTCTCTTCTCTTCACTGGTTTCTATTTCTTAGTTTGTTGTGCTATATAAATCTGCTCTGTTTCACAACTTAAACCACATTAACATGATTCTCGTTCCTATTTCATCACTCCTCTCTTCCTGCTCTCATCCTGACTGACGCACTTTCCCATTATTCCCATCCGTCCACCGTCATCCATGACTGACAGACCAAAGTGAGTATTCTGTCGAGAGCCTCCTCACATCTGCGTCGGCTGTAACAGTGCTGCCGCTGTAGTCTGTGTTTGTGTTTGTGTTTGTTAGCTGTTGAAGATCGTACATCAGACGCCTGTGTCGTGATTCTCGGTGATCTCTCAGAGTTGGAGTTTGGTTTAGTTGAAAAAATGGAGGACTGAAAATGTCTGCAGAGTTTCAACAACTCGGATAAACGCTCCTGCGAAGATGTGATTGGTCTTTCTGTGGAGGGAAATCTGCATATTTTCACGTCTCCATCACACCAGTCGTGCCCTCATAGATCTGGTTTTCTTCATAGCTGTAGCTCCTCTGTGCTTCATCACTTTAGCCAGTGCTTATTAGCATTCCCTTTTGTGGTGAGGACTTTTTTTCCATGCTCCATCTCCTGCCCCTCTGGTGAAAAAGCTCTGAAATAAGATATTCTAACTGCCTTTCAAACCCATCCATTTCCCCTCATTCCTCTCCTAATGTTAAGTCTCTTTTCATGTCTTCGACCAAACTGCTCCAGAAGCCTTCCAGTAGTCTCATCTGCCTTTTATCACGTATTTTTATGCTTTTACTCCACTTTATAAATCATTTTTCTTTGCCACTCAGCCAGTCACTTTCACTTGAATTCATTCAATCCTCCATCTGCTTATTCCACTTCATTAAGTCCTGTTAATACGGAGCATTAGCATCAGTTTTTGGCATTCAGATACCAAGAGATAGTCCTTAATGCTTTTATTTCATACAGAAAAGATTCCCCGATTGTAGAAATTAGAACTAGTACTGATTAGAGGTGTGAAAAAATATCCATACAGCAATATATCACAATATTTTGACCACTGATACAATATCAATACTTCAAATCTTAATATCGCTTTTTTGTAAAAACAAAAACTCAAAAAAACTTTTATCAGACTTAGAAATAAAACACATCTTATAAATACGTATGTACCGCATTTTTCATGTAGTCTATTCAGTTCAGACTGTGGCAAGAGAAATATGTGTTGTTGTTTTTTTACTGTTGTGCTGTCAGTAACTTAAAGCACTTTGTTCCTCATGTGTTTAATTACAGTTTGAGCTGCACTGCAGGTTTGGATGTTTTAAATACGTTATTAAAGGGAAAACAAGAATAATTTCTTTGCAACATTAGTTTAAATGACTTGATGCACTCTGTGTTTCAAGTTAAGTGCGTGTATGTAACACTGCATTTGACATATTTTAAAAACAGTAAAATGGAAAACTTGTAGTTTTGAAAAATATTTATGTGATGTACATGTACACTATCTTTAGTTTTTTCTGGTAGATTATTGCAATATATCACAATACTGTGATATCGTGATGTTATCGTAACGTAACCCAATCGTGATTTTTTTGTAATTTTCTGACCAATATTTCCTTCCAACTTTGATCGTGATATAAAATCATTGCCTCTACATAGGGGTGTGCGATATGACGATATTAAATCGTTAAGGATTATAACGTGGGGATGATCTCATAAAGCAGAAAGATTGTCAGATCGTCTGTGTGGGCGCAGAGACTTTGACGCGCACCAGACTAGCCAATCGTAGCACATTAGGCGCAGTGCATGATGAGATCTCCTGTTTGAGTATGTAGCGTGAAGCCATGGTGGAAAGAAAAAAGGAGATAAAAGCTTGAAGATGTCTGCACAAAAATCTGTTCTAAAGCAGCTGTATTATTTACTATTGCAGTTAGATAATATTTGTTTTAAATTGTTGACCTTTAAGAGATAATGTTGATATTGTTTTTCATCACCTTTTATCTTTACATTTATTGCACATTTTTATAAAAAACGCACTATTTAACTTAAAACCTGTTCAGAAAGTTTCTTTGGCTTTAGGGTTTTACATGTTTTATATTTTAAACATAGGGAAAAAATGGTCAAACCTGCAAATTAGTCTAGAAAAATCAACTTAAAAAGAAACATGATAAAATTGTGATATGATAGTTTTGCCATATCGCCCACCCCTACCTCTACATCAGTTGTGAGTCCCAAATATCAGCATCAAATTCGCCAATTTGCATCCCTACCTAAAAACGATATGATATTGGAGCTAAAGTTGTCCCACAACTTCTAACTCCTAATCAAAATAAAAGAGCAAGCATATCTGTGGAGACATTTTGAAATAAATTGAAGAAAACACAATTTTTTAGGAGTAATTACAAAGTGTACCAGGATAAGTTTGTCACACACTTTGTCATGTTCAAATATTAGTGCAAAATTTGCCAAATTGTCTCTTGATCAATGGAGATCAATTCTACTCTCGTTCTAGTACTGAGTCCTCGATTGATTCCAACTATTTTTACAATTTGTTAGAAGTTTTCAAAAGATTTCGATGGACGTCCAGGACGTTCATTGACTTGGACATCCTCTCTGCCTTCACCAAATCTTGTGTGCTTCTCAAACACAAGAGAAAATTGGCTTTGCTATATTTTACAAAAGTTAAATTCAAGTTTGGAGGGTGTTAATGGGTGAAGAGGACGAATATATCAGAGCCAACAACAGAGCTAAAATGAGAAGAGCAGCTATGAATACATGTGGTTAAAAAGGCAGAAAACAGAAATAAAATGATAATTCAATAATTCAATTCAAAGAACTTTATTTATCTGTTAGGAACTTCATTTGTGCAGAACATCAGTGCGTGTACAATACAACATGCATTCAAGACAGTCAACCCCTTGCACACAAATACACAGCAATCGACCATCAATTGACGTGCCAGCACAATAGAAAATATTATGATCAATGAATGGATGAATAAATAAATAAGTACTGATAGAGGACAATTAATTAAAATGAATGAATGAGTGAATAAATAGTAATGATAAAAACAGTTGATTAAAACACAGAAGGTATATAAATAGGTAGATAAAAACAAAAAAAAGGATCACATTAAAGCAAATAAAAAGCTCTTCAAAGAGATGTTAAAGTGGTTACTGATTCTGCACATCATGTCTCCTCAGGCAGGTCGCTCCAAAGTGATGGAGAAGCTCCAACACCATTGGTTTTAAGTAGAGATGCATGATAATGGATTTTTGGATTTCCATAGTTATTATCGTTGATACTTTTCACAAGAGCACAAAGAATGTAAATTGACTTGTTGCTTTCAGTATGATAGTCTATCTGAATGAGGTACAGATGTTAAATAAAAAATAAACATTCTAATGAGAAGCATTAAGGTGCATTTGTAAATTTTGCAGATATCACAGCCAAAATGGCAGGTATATATGATGGATAATTGAATATAATCTGCAACCGATGTTCAATTTTTATAAGCCAATATCTGTCAATGCCAATAGTTTGTGTACTTGATTATGTATTTATAAGGAAGTCTAAGTACTTGAGTATCAGCAGAAAGACTGTGCACATGTTCAGTTTGGTATCTGAATGCCCAACACTGCAAAAACTCAGATCTAGAAAAAAAGTGTGTTTGTCTGTTTTCAAGTCAAAAATATCCAAAACTTGATTCTAATCCACATTCACTTAATCAGTCCAAACTGGTATCTTACTTTAAGGAATAAAAGTCAAAAATAAGGCATTGAACTGCTTGTAATAAAGAAAAAATATCTGCCAATGAAACAAGAAGTTTGGCTAAGCAAGGGTCTTAGATTAAGGTTTAATACCTGCTCTAGTAAAATTTGTCTTGTCTTATTGGCAGATTATTTAACTTGTTATTTTAAGCAACTCAGGCTTTATTTTTAGTTAGGGGTGTCCCAATTTGATATTGATATTAGATATTGGTCCGACATAAGCAAAAAAGCAAATATCGGATTGTATCGGCCTGCATCAAGCAGTCCATTCTAATTTCTTTTTTATTCCCCTAATTTAGTTGTAGATTATGCTTATGTTTAATTTAAACACAGTGACTATTTTGCAATTTAAAAATGTATGTTTTTGTTTTTACTGGATTTATTGAGGTACTTTTCTGGGTTGTCTAATTTATTTGTAATATATTTTTTTCTATTGTAGTATATTCTTATGTTTAAGATTAAAATTTATTGAACCCATTGGTTAATAACTATTAATGGTTAATAGTTTCTCTTATACCTGCTATTGCTAGCCTTTTCTTACAGTCCATACTACAATATAAGTAAAAAAAATCTTTAAGATTCCTGTTGATATCGTACTGATATCGGTCAATACTCAAGACTGCAACATCGGTATCATATCGGAGGTGAAAAGTTGTATCAGGACACCCCTCTTTTTAGTTTTACATCTTTAACCCTTTCATGCATACTGTCCACTACAGTAGACAGATAATTGGAATAAGCTTCTATAAGTTTTTTATAGGTTTTTTTTACAAGTTTTTTTTATACCCTTTCGGTTGCAGTACCATGTCCAGCTACCAGTTGGTAAACTCCCAAACCCTTGTCTTAAGTTTAATATAAAGGTTATCTGTGCACTTTTTTTTCTACAATCGCGAGATATTGCATCCAACATCCAAAACAACTGATGAGGAGCAAATTTGGTATTTGCCGTTTAGATTTCACAAAATTTTTAATTTCTTATTTTAAGTTTTGGCGTAAGTTCGATTAAACAGCAATACAACATTTACTTCAGATATTGCTTTTTCATTTATTTACTCTTAATAAATGTTTGTCAAAGATGTGTTTGTGGATCTTTATTAAGTTCACAAAATTTTTATTTATACTAATCATGCACAGTGAAATTGACAGATGTAAAACTCCCTCAAAATATAATGTTGCAATAAAATGACCACGTTTTTTAACTTCTTTGAAAGTAAAAAGAAGCAATGAAACAAATATTTCTTTGTTATTTTATAATTCATGCATGAAAGGGTTAATGAAGATCTTAATCCAGAATGGTAACGAAATTGTGGATTAGAATTAGTCTAGTGATTTTTTTTTGTCTTGAAACTAGACGAATACTCTTGCTTAGTTTTTTCAGTGAAAACACGTTGATCCGTGTTGATTGTAGAAACAGGGTTTTTGCTTCCATCAGAGCTTTTAAATCACTCCTTCCCTCTACCTCTTACATTTCATCTGTTTTCCTTTTATTATTTCACCTTTCATTCCATCTTTTCTCTCATTTATTCTTCCATCCAAGCATCAGCCGATCAAACCACGGTAACGGCGGTGGGCGGGGCAGCAGTATGGACGAAACCGACCGCCAACGCCTCATCTCTGATTTTGCCACAAGAGCGATCGCCGCTCACCGTCAGTGCATCGCCAACGGAGGAGTGCTCCACAACCTTCCCAAGTCGGAGTCCAGCATCACCTTCCTCTCCGACGAAAACCCACTAACGATCAAAAACCCCATCTACCACGAGGACGGGACCCTCAGCAGCCCCGACACTCTGGGGAGGAGCCAGCGGCGGAGGGACCTCCTCGGGACCTTCTCCCCGTCCAGGAAAGGCCTTCGTGACGCCTGGTTGAGGCTCAGCTCCCCTGCTGGTGAAGTGGGGATGGGCGGGCTAAGTGGGAGCGACAGCGGGTGGGGGTCCGGGGGTGGGCACAGCTGGACTCTCCCGTCGAGGCTGCACCGGAGGGAGATGTACGACGCTCTGAGGCGCCAAGTGGTCATGGATCCGGTGCAGTGGGAGCTGGAGCTTCTGAAAGCAGAATTCAAGGAGAGCAAAGACGCTGGACTCGATTCAGGATTCGATCGAGGGTTGGACTCGGACTTACTTGGAAGCCCGAGTCTTGAACCAAAGCTGACGGTCAAAGAACAAGCGCGGCAGTTCGAGCAGCAGGCGCTCCAGGAAATGCGCCAAAGGCAGAACCGGGACTCGAGGGGGTCTCTGTCGCCAGATATTCTGCTCTCCGTTTTCCCTGAATCGGCGCTCTATCACAAGGTCAACGCCACCCACAGCACCCCAACCGTTCACATCAGAGACGGCCCGCCGAGCATCATCATCACGCAGAGCGACGGAGGTACGCCCCCGCCCAGCCACAAGCCAACCCCGCCCGTGCTGCGGCGATTTGGCGTGAATCTATCCGGGAGCCAGGATGAACGACTCCAGGTCAACATGGAGTTCATCCCTGATCCCCCTTCAACCCCGCCCCCACCACCGCCACCTCCATCCCCGCCACCACCTCCTCCGACTATATCAGCCCCTCCACCTCCCACACCTCGCCATCCTTCCGTCCCCGCTCCGCCGCCCCCACCATCTCCACCGTCCCCTCTTCCGCGCAAAATTCCCACCCCCACCCCTTTCCAACCTCCAACCCCACTCCCACGCCACCCCTCCTCCCCTCCCCCTCCTCCGCCGTCCCACTCCAACCACATAGAGCGACGGACCCCACCTCCGCCGCCTCCTTTGCCGATGCCCCCGCCACCCCCGCCTCCGCCTCTACCGCCACCTTTGTCGCCGTCACTCCTGCGGCCATCCACCTTTGTCCTACCGGCGCTTTCCGAGGCACCAGCCCTGCGTCCCGTGTCCCTACGACCGCCCCCACCCCCTCTCCCCACAGAGCCCGAACCCCCTCGCCGGGAGCTGAAGGGCATCCTGAAGAACATCCAGAACATTGCAGACATCGAGAAGTCGGTGGCGAACATGTTTAGCCAGATCGACCAGAAGCAGATACCGCTGAAGAAGGTGATGAAGAGCCACGCCTCCATGGATTCCCTCGACTCTCTGGACTCTTTGGACGGGCTGGCCTCGTCGGGAGGAGGCGAGGGAGGAGAGGGAGGAGAGGGAGGAAAAGAAGGAGCAGGGGAAGGAGAAGAGCCTTCTCAGATTCAGCCCAACCCCAAAATGAACTCCATTGTGGAGGAGCTAGAGAAGCGATTCCCTTCTCAGTCTACGATGCTCTAACCTTTGCCTTCAGAGCCGCGGGGGGATCGTCCTGACGTTGTTGAACGAGCCGTCAATGCTCAAAATAGCTCAGCCGGACTCCCTGATGATTTGGCGACATTTTTTATCGCGCTGCAGCTGAACTCTTGAAACATTACTTTATTTTCTACACAAGAAAAGACAGAACTAAGACAGTGACGATAATGTTGGAGAGAAGAACTCCTGAATGACCAGAAATCACTGGAATGGATTTTCTTTTTCTGTTTCCTGCATTTTTCTTTAACTTTTCTAGGATGGAATATAGATGAGGAGTGACTAGATGTAAAAGCAAACTCTTGAGTTGCTGTATTAGTTGAAGGCTGGACTAAGACTACAGGTGGATCTTTTTCTTTAGAATATTTTATTTTCAGAATTTTTCAAAAATATACATGAAAACACAAAAAACAGAACTTCAACCCCCTCCTAACCTACCCGCTAACAACTTGAGAGAAAGAGACAGAAAAATAAATAAATAGGAAGCATAAGTAATAAATAAATAAAACTAAAAGCACATAAATAATATTACAAATAATAGTAAATAAATACATGAAATAGTCAAGAAGCATGGTAGACAACAGGAAGCACTGACATCCAAAAGCTTGTAAATCTACAATCCAATGGAAGATGCACTCCTGGAAGTTTTGTCACTCACTGATGGTTCAAAACTTCTATGATACATTTCCAACAGTATCTCGAACACATTGTTGTGTTTAACGCTACCAAACAATTCAGTTTCATCGTCATCTTCTGTTGAGCACATACGCAGGACAGTCGTGCTCTGACGTTTTTTCCCATCGGGATATTAGCATACCCATGAAAGTGAGCTAGCAAGCCCAAAGTCTTTTTTGACAATAATGTAAAAGAAGCAACAACTGGGGTCTTTAACACCCTCAGTATGGAAAATTAAAGTAGATATTTACCCTCCTTTGTGGAAGAAAACTGAACTGCTGTAAACAACTTTACTGGGGCTTCTTATCAAGTCAGTTTTTAGTAGTTTTACCCTGAAAATTGGTAATTAACGAGGCCTTTCAATAAGTAACAACCAAATCAACTATTAGAGGCCTACCAACACCTGGAATTGAATGCTATTTTTAGAAGTTTCCTACTGCTCAGTCTTAGATGGGGTGTTTTAACCCTTTAACTACCAGCTCAACTGTTTGTCAGAGGTCATCATAAAATTCAGGGATAATTTTTGTTTTAAAAAACAGAACAAATCAAAGATATATTTCTCTTTCTGTTAACTCAGGCATGTAGGTTTTTCATTTACATGTTTCGGCGGAAACTTCCGCCTCCCTCAGAAGTGTCACCAGATGATAGGTGTGACGTGTTAAATCAGCTGGTGTAAGAGAAAACCATCTGATGGACTGGGACAAGGCCAAAGTCAACCGCACCGAGGACAATAAACATTAGCGTTGGATAAGGGGAGCCATCGAGATCAGGAAACGAGGCCCAGGGACGATGAACAGGGACGAGGGGGCCTATATGCTTTCACACACCTGGAGCAGCGTCCTGCAGAGGCGAACGGACAGCGGGAGGCGTAACACCAGCTGATTAACACGTCACACCTATCATCTGGTGACACTTCTGAGGAAGGCGGAAGTTTCCGCCGAAACATGTAAAGGTATGTGAAAAACCTACATATCTGAGTTAAAAGAAAGAGAAATATATCTATGTAACTTAAAGACATAATGAACACCAAACAACTACAGAACAAATCATATCATTTTTGGTACCATTAACACTTCAGGGAACAGAGAAAACTACAAACCAACCAAAAAACAGAAAATTTCTTGGATTGAAAGGTTTTAGAAGCTAACAGCTGATTGTGTGATGACACAAAAATGCTCAAAAATTTGGGACAAAATCAGTTAGAAAAAGCAGAAATGTCTGTAAAAATTTGAAAAAGAAAACAAACAAAAAATAGTTTTGATGAATAACAGACTTTATATGTGTTTGTATCATCATATCAATATATGACTATTTTTTTTATTTATTTAATGTTTATTTAACAGGGATGATACATACAACATTGCCACAGAAAATGGGAAAATGTGAATGTAAATAAGACGTGTAGCTTCAGCTAATTTGCAGTCTTTGTCCCTGGTCAGGATTTAGAGTACAATAAAATATACAGAATACAATTACAATTATACAAATACAGTAATACAGTGAATATAGTCAATAAGTACTATGGATAAATATACACAGCTGTTGTAAATCAGAGGCTAAAACACAAGTTAACATTAAAGATTATTAAAAAAGTATACTAAGTATTTAAAATATTAGTAATGGTTATAATAATGGTAGCTTTTAGCTTTTGAAACCTCTAAATCCCACAAATAAAATATCAGTTCTTTTGGTCTGCAGTTCTTTTTGTATCCAGGTTAAGAAGAATGTTAGTTTTTGATACATAATCTGATCTTAATATTGTATAATAAGCCTCTAATATCATTCTATTATAACTAAAAAATCCAGTATCATCATTCATTTTGGTGAGTCCTGTCTCCTGTGGTCTGAGTCCAGCCTTTGAGGTTTAGTCTTTTTACTCGTGCCCTCTTTTTCGGCACTTTTAAAGGAATTCAGAAGCTCTGATGTGACTGTTTGGAGGGCTTACTCGTTATCCGCCATTATTACAGTTTCCCACAAACAGCTTTTACACGACTTGTTTTTAGTTAACAAGAAGACTTGGCATAAAACCTGCAGATGGGTGCGGTAAAATCTGACTGGAGGTGGCTAAATCTGTCCTCGTTAACTTTCTGTTTGGCTGTCATTATTGGGTTTTACAACACGCCAAGTAATTGAAAGCTTCAACAGCAATTATAATCAATCAAAGACACATGATTGTTGATGGGCCCACATGCTGGTGTAAGTAGGTAATTATACTCCCCGGGTGGATTTTTACTCAAACTCTAATCTGGGTGTTCAAAGAAAAAATGAAACAGACGAGGAGAGAACGCGTTCAACTTGCCAAACATTTAAGAATCTACAAGTTTGTGGTTTTTCTGGACAGCTTTCATTCTCACCACATTTTATCCATAATCCCAAATTAAACTGTTTCTTTATACAAATTTTTACTCTTTTCTATTTTAGTCCACTTGTGTTTTTCACCTTTTTGTCAACGATCATTTTTTTTAGTTTGTGGTTCTTTCTTTTAATTTCTTATTTTTATTCACCATGTTGATTCTCAAGCCTGGTTAATACTTCTGCTTCAGATCTACTTGTACCTCCAGCACTGTCCTCTGTCCCATCTTTAACAGAAGAAAAAGCAGTTTTTGACACTTAGGGTGTCCCGATACAACTTTTTCACTTCGAATACGATACAGATTTTGCAGCCTTGAGTATTGGCCGATACCGATAATGAGCCGATACGATATCAGCAGGAATCAAACAGACTTTTATTACTTATTTCTAAGTATGGACTGTAAGAAAAGGCTTGATCAGGTGAGATTACTCAAACAGAGAACAGCAGTCATTAACCAAAGAGTTCAATAAATAGTACAAATAAATAAAATAAATGAAAAATAAATTAGAAGACCCTGAAAAGTAACCTCAATAAATCCAGTAAAAGCAAAAATATATATCTTTAAATTGCAAAATAACCACTGTTTAAGTTAAACACAAGCATACTCTACAACTGAAGTAAATAAATGAAAATAAATTTGAATGGACTGCTTGTATCTGAGTGCTTATATCTGATATTTTAAATGCAACCTGATCTAATGCGATATTTGCTTTTGTGCTTATATCAGACCGATATCCAATATCAATATCAGATCGGGACACCCCTAACTAAAAATAAAGCCTGATTTACTTAAAATAACAAGTAAAATAATCTGCCAAGAACATAATTAACCTGTATTTAAGACCCTCACTGAGTCAAACTTTTCGTGTTTCATTTGCAGATATTTTCTTTCCATTACAAGCAATTCAATGCCTTGTTTTTGAGATTTAGTTCTTAAAGTAAGATCATCTGCACTGGAGAAGAATATAGTATAATTAAATAAAATAAATTAAATTAAATTAGAAAAATGAATAAGAAGACCTTGAAAAGTAACCTCAATAAATCCAGTAAAAACAAAAACATATATTTTTTTAGATAGCAAAATAATCACTGTGTTTAACGTAAACATAAGCATATTCTACAACTGAATTAAATAAATAAAAAATAAATTATATTGGACTGCTTGTATTAGAGTGCTTATATTGGATATTTCAGATGCAGGCCAATATAATCTGATATTTGTTTTGTTTTGTTGTGCCAATATCAGACTGATATTCGATATCAACATTGCATCGAGACACCCCTATTGACACTGTTGTTGACATGTTGAACAAACAAAAACAGGTCCTGCAATCAGGAACTAAAGAAGCAGCCACCCTCTGGACCTCAGCTCAAGTCTTCTGACCGAGCCGCTAAAATGGAGCAGCGACCGAAATGGAGCATTTAATGCTAAAGATAATGCTGTTATTATTTTAAAAAATAAAATTACAGTCAGGGTTTTTGCAGCAGATACCAAATGTCAACCACCTTCTGGTTTAATTAACCAGCATCAATCATGGTCTGTAATAATTACTGTGTTAGTATAAAATCCAAATGTTCAATCTTTGATGCAGAAGTATAAACCAGCTTTCAGCTCCTTTGACATTTGCACAGTCTGTTTTCAGTATTTCTTATTTTCACCTATTTCTGTTGTATTTTATTTCCCTGTCTGGACCCTCATGCTTTGTTCTTTTGCAGGGTCTTCATGTGTTTTAATGTACATTAAGTTCTTGTGAATATTTGTTTATTAAATATAAAAGTTAAAAATAGTTAGTTAGGTGTATTTAAATCTGTAACGTAGAATTAGATTTCTATCCAAAGTATGTGCTAAACCTTTGAGATAATTCTTTTCGTTGTGTTTCTAAATACTAATGCTGTAAAGCTGATATTGAAATACTTTGGCAAGTTACTGAATTAAAAAATATTTTTTTCTCAATAAATATGTGGTGCTAACTTGGAGTGATCTTAGTCTTAGAAGCTGTAACTCCCTGTAGAGTTTACTCCTTGTAGGACTAGAGTTACATCCCATTATGAGTCAATAGCAGTAGCGCAGTGGTAGCTGCCCGTTTACCCCAAACTCAATTTAATTTTCTTTTGTTAGAAGGGGCTTAGGGAGAACCTGCCACCTTTTACCAAACTCTCTGATCACAGACATGCTCCCCATTAGAGAAAACTACTCTTCAAACACTCTGTTTTTACTTCCTGGAGTTTATGATGTCATAAATATACAGCCTCCACCTGAATGTGTGTTACTGCTTGTTGCAGGCAGATGCCATAAATGTTTTTAAAGTCCACTCTGCAGCTTGTAACCAGACATTATTCGGACAGCCAATCAGTACAGACCTTATTATCATAGCCCCGCCCCCTCAGATTTGAGCATTTCCAAAGGGGAGGAGAAAAGAGCTGCATCTGATCCTCTACGAAGATGAAAATCTTCATTTTTAATGAAATTTGTATCAAGTCCTAGATTTTTGGACACCTAAATCATGATGTTAAAGGTCAAATACACCTGGATGTGGACATTTACAGTCCTGCTCAGTATTATTGGCACCCCTTCATTATTTTCATTACTTTAACAACATCTTCAGAAATAAATTTAAATATACCAAATTTATGTCATCAGGATCTTTTAATTGAAGGTCCAAAACACTTTTAGATTTTTACGAGTAATAATGTAATTTCAAAGAGAGAACTGAAAGAAAGCATGTTCAGCAATAATGGCACCCCTCTTCAGTATTTTGTTGCACACCCTTTGGCACTGATGACAGCCTCCAAATGTTTCTTGTAGCCATCTATAAGCTTCTTGCTCTTCTCAGCTGGTATTTTCTCCACTCTTCCTATGCAAACTGTTCAAGCTCTTGAACATTTGCAGGTTTCTTTTCCCCAATGGCAGATTTCAGCCATACCAAAGATTTTCAGTCGGATTGAGATCAGGACTCATTGCCGGCCATTTTAAAACAGGTCATTTTTTCCTTCTCAACCATTCCTGCGTGCTTTTGGATGTGTGCTTTGGGTCTTTGTCTTGCTGGAGGGCCCACGATCTTCGACTCAAACCAAGTGTTCTTACTCTGGGTCGGACATTTCGCTCTAAAATTTCTTGATAATTCTCTGATTTCATGATTCCTGTGATACGGTCAAGGCCTCCAGTACCCGATGCAGCAAAGCAGCCCCAAACCATTATGGAACCTCCACCATGCTTAATTGTTGGTAGGGTGTTCTTTTCCTTGTAGGCTTTCAAGTGGTTGCAATTAAAACTGCCTAATCTAAATATGACTGCATGATCATAGTAGCTAATGAAGTATAATTTACAAACCTTAATATGTGAACATTACTTCTAAGAGTGATGCAGAGCAAAGTTAGAGAGAAACTGTACTGTCACATTGTGTATTTAAACATCATGGGTGCCAATAATGATGAGTAGGACTGTGGGTCCAGGTAGTTAATTTTTGTGACTTGTCCATGCTGTGTTTAGCTCTTTTTTGAGATGGTGGACCACTTTACCTTAAAGAGACTGTGAGGAGTTTCTAAGTAATTACAAAAAAGTCTCACTTTTAGATATATGCCTGATGGAAATACACACTTTCAGATGAGTTTTATAGCATCAAAATAGGAACAAGACAATTAAAACTAGAGCAAATTTATATTATTTTATTATTTATGTTACATGTCTTAGTGCACCGGCCTGTAAGTAGCCATATATAGCCGGCTACAACTACTATACTAAGTTTTCCAAAAATTGCTTGTTGTCACACATCAAAAACTACCTCTACGTAACTAGAAAGAGATACATTACCTCGTCGCTTTGCGTCCTGTAAGTTGTTGAAAAAAGAAGTTGTAAAGCAATGCAGAGTTCTGAGGAAGGTCCGAGCTGCATTTATTAACATCACAACAAACACACGATTGGCTTCAGTCACGTCTTTGGTGCGTTCCAGTTGTAATCAGAAGTAGGAATTTCTGGGTTCCGTGTAGTAAACTGCAACTGGAACGTCCCCCGGAATTTCCTACTGGGAACTCGCCACCCCCGAGCTGACAATGGAAGATGGATGCCCCCAGTGTGAACAGTTATTTAGCTCCTGTAATAATCCATTTATCTGCACTTCTGACTGGGGTGTGTCGCTCTAGATCAGCTGTATACATAGTATTGTTAGACTTATATTTACAAAAATGCTGCCATAGTGATAATCACATTCTTCATACAACAACGCAGGGCGTGCTAACAACAGCTAACAATAGCCTGGTAGATCGGCATGTTTTTTTCTGACTTCAACTGGAACGCCGATAAGTCGGAGATGATGTCACTCCCAGTTCAGAGGTTACTGGAACGCAGCATTACGACAGTCACCGCACGTGCTCATGGGTAGCAGAGTCTTTATTTCGCCGGTAATAGATTCTCCTCATAGCACCTTCAAATTCCCCAAAAAGGAGACAAACACATTGAAGTTGAGGCAGAGTAGTGCGAGTGCAGGCCTCTGTGAGTGCACTCTTACTCAGAAATCTGAACCCTGCTCACTCCCCCCGCCTCATGCCTCCCCTCTCTCACCCTCAGTCGGCCTCGGGGACGAACAGAAATGAAACGGCTCTGCTGAGCGGAGCAGCTCCTGACTGACAATGACGGGATTGTTGCTGTTGTTTTCTCCTGATGAAAAGTGTGCACGGGGAGTCATGTTCACAGCCTCTTACATTTGATGCATATTAATGAGGAAATATACCGCTGCAGTCACCTCAGATGTGAGATTGTGCTTGTTGTGAAGGTCGTGCAGCCTCGGCAGGTCAAAGTGAGACTGAAGGTTTTTACATTTGAAGTTGTTTCCTCTCATTTGAGCCGGGTGGTTTTAAGGCTCAAATACTCACGCTGCTCCGGCTCCCCATGGCCTGACCTTTGTTTTCCACCTTCTTTGACTGTATGGAGGTTTATTCATCTTATTTGAAAATACATTTCTCAACAGCAAACTCTGACCCAGTATCATAAAGAAAACAGAAATAACTCCAAAAGTAGAAGTAAGGAGCCACAGGGAGGTGTGGTTCATGTTTTGATGTGAATTTCTGCATTCCCAGGTTAAATCTTATCTTAATGCACGTCAGCCGCTTTCCTCAGATTAGCTTTTCTCCACTTGACTTTTCTGCTTCTGCTCCACACATTTCTTGCAGATGAAAGTTACAAAGAGCTCAGACAAAATAACATGTCATATCTGGTGCTGTGTGCAGGTAGATTAAATTATAATATATGCCAGGAAGTAAACCCCCGCCGACTCCAAAATGAGGGTGCTTTTGCTCAACGGGGGGTAAATTTGGCTAACTTACTTATCATGGCAACATTAATTAAGTCGATTGGTATCAGCTCCATCCTGTGCACAGCGAATCAGCAGAGGAGATCTATCCTCATGCTGTCTTACAGCTCTGAAGGTTTTTAAAGGATAAGTTTGGTTTCTGCAGCTTTCACATTGTTTATAGAATGAAGTAGAACAATATACTCGCCCAGAAGGCTTTCCTGATCCAAACAGTGCTTCAGGAGATATTTAGATCCAAAATCGAGCGGCGGACATCCGTATAATGGTAGCACACGGGGCATGTATAGCGCCGCTCCTAAAACTGCATTAATCATCCAAAAACTCATTAGTTTCACCAATATTTCATCACGGTCTGCCCGGGCTACTCCTCCAAGACAGTCCGGGGTCGCTCCACCCATGTTTGTGTGACTGTGCTGACCTCTTAACTGAAAACTTAATTTGCGGCTGCCGCGCATGCGGCGACTGTCGTAACGCTGCGTTCCAGTAACCTCGGAACTGGGAGTGACATCATCTCCAACTTTTCAGCATTCCAGTTGAAGTCGGAAAAAAAAACATGCTGATCTACCAGGCTATTGTTAGCTGTTGTTAGCACGCCCTGCGTTGTTGTATGAAGAATGTGATTATCACTATGGCAGCATTTTTGTAAATATAAGTCTAACAATACTATGTATACAGCTGATCTAGAGCGACACACCCCAGTCAGAAGTGCAAATAAATGGATTATTACAGGAGCTAAATAACTGTTCACACTGGGGGCATCCATCTTCCATTGTCAACTCAGGGGTGGTGAGGTTTCACCGAGTTCCCAGTAGGAAATTCCGACTTCAGGGGACGTTCCAGTTGCAGTTTCCTACTTGGAACTCGGAAATTCCTACTTCTGACTACAACTGGAACGCACCAAAGACGTGTGCAAGCCAAAGCGTGTGTTTGTTGTGATGCTAATGAATGCAGCTCGGACCTTCCTCAGAACTCTGCATTGCTTTACAACTTCTTTTTTCAACAACTTACAGGATGCAAAGCGATGAGGTAATGTATCTCTTTCTAGTTACGTAGCGGTAGTTTTTGATGTGTGACAACAAGCAATTTTTGGAAAACTTAGTATAGTAGTTTTGTAGCTGGCTATGTATCCCTACTTACAGCCCGGTGCTCTAAGACGTGCCCGAATAATATAAATTTGCTATAGTTTTAATTGTCTTGTTCCTGAAGTTGAGTATCCAGGCCGGTCCAGCCCTGTCCGACCCGACTGTGAAGCTAAGGAATAGCATTTATAGATAACCTATTTTGATGCTATAAAACTCATCTTAAAGTGTGTATTTCCATCAGGCATATATCTAAAAGTGAGACTTTTATGTAATTATTTAGAAACTCCTCACAGTCTCTTTAATGTTTTAATAAACAGAACAAATCAAATCATTTTCTGCAGAAATATTTGGCACAAAACCATTTAGAAAAGGCAGAAATGTCTGTACAAAATGCAAAAATTACTTAAAATAGATGACAGTGAGTTTGACAAACACACTAGACAGACTTTATGTGTACATTTATATCATCATTTCAGTTAGTGGTTAAGTTAAATATTCAAAATAATAATGATGGTAATAACAATATAAGCTTTTAGCTTTTTAAATATTTTATATATCAGCGTCTTTTGGTTTGTTTGCAGCTTTTTGTAGCATAAAACATGAGTTAAAGGGTTATGACCTTCAAGATAAAAATCAACTTGTTTGATTAGCAGATATTTTGTGGTAATTACAAGTTATTCAGTGCTTCATTTTTGTTTTTTATTCCTTGTAATAAGATATCCATCTGGACTTGTCTAATTAATATGAAGTTATGGTAATTATTGTGGATTTTTTTGACTAAAAATGAGACAATTACACTTGCTAAGATCTGAGTTTCTGCAGTGTATGAAAAGCTGGATCAATATACTTTTCAGATGAACACAGAAATCAGTCATATTTGCTCCTGAGTTCAGGTATAAACCTTAATTTATCCTCATCGTGAGCTGCATCACACCGCCGGGCCTCATCTGACACCATCGGGGATGTTTTCTGTTCAGATTAGCTTAGCGTGCTGCATGTCTCTGCATACGCTCACAGCCTCTCTGAGCATCTTCATCGCCTCTCCCAGGTCTTCTGTGTGCTCCTCACCCAGAGCAGATTTCCTCTGACATCCTGTTTTGTTTTAAACATTCAGCAAAGCGTGGCTGTGTTTAATTGAAACTGAACTGAGAGAGGCGGGAACACGACACAGGGAGAGAGGGCTGGCTCTTTAATTGGCAAGTCGAAGGTTTGATCCCTGCTACAGCGAAGATTAAGGAGAATGTGGTCGCCGGAGCAAAAAATTAGACATGGGACGCTTCAGAAAGAGAATATGTTAGAGGAAATGGTGCTGTGGAACTGATTTATATAAACATGTATGTATGTGCAGTATAGTATTTGTCATACTTTTGTTTAATATTTAATTTCTGCATAGTTTTCATCAACAACTTTTTTCCCCTGACGAAAACTAGACAGTAACTAGGCCTGTCACAATAATCAATAAATCAATTAACCACACGATAAATAAAAACGTCCTCGGTAAGTTTGCCAGCCTTGATAAGTTGGCACTAGCATGCCTGTTTGTTTTCCTCCTCTCTGTCTACCAAATAGGCTGGATGAGACGATGGCTCACTCTGTGCAACTGTCTCAACACCTGGGTGCATTGGTTTTATAGCGGATTTATAACGGAGAGAGCATCTGTCAGACATGCAATCTTTGCTGCTCTCACGTACACACAGAGAGCTGCAAGCGAGCGCTGTGAAGGGGAGGTGCAGCGGGGCCTTCGTCCTGATAGTCAGCGCTTACTGAGGCATTTGGTCAGCAAAGTAAATAAAAATAAAACAGAGCAAAATGGTGCACGCTCACAGACAGTGTCGTTCGCTACATTGCAAAAGAAATGCAACCCTTCAATACGATTGAAAAGCCAGCATTTCAGGAAACGGTAAGAACATTTGACAGACAGTGCAAACTTGACTGGGGGAACGTACAAGTCACAATCAATTCAAGAACTGTATAAACTATATTTTATAGTGGTTTTTATTGTTGTGTGTGTGTTTTTATTGGAGTTTTGTTTTTCTTTCTTTACAAAATCGCTTAACAATTGTAACTCAAGTATTATGGAAAAAAATTGGGGATTTCTATTAGGCCATATCATCCAGCCCTACTTTAAGGGGTATTATATTTGTTGTAATTTTTATTAATAGTTTTTCTTTAATGTATTGTGTTCTTCATATGTTGTTTTGTAATATGTTTTTGTGTTGCCTTTTTTTTATTTATTTTTTGCTCTGCTTCTTTTGTTTATTGTTGTGTTTCTTGTGTTTTTACTGTGGCTTTAAAACTTGTTTAGTTTTAAATTGTTTGCTTTGTTTTTGTTTTTTTTGTTTTACTTGCTCGTATCTCTTCAGTTTGTTGTTTCCATTGTGTTTTGTTTTATTGTGTTGAGGGTGTATGCTGTTTTCTTAAATTCTGTTCCGGAGGATGTTTTGGCTATTCCGTGTTGTTTTTTCCTTCCAGTTTTCTGTGTCAAAACTTCTGTTTATTTTGATTTGTTGTGCTTTTCAGTTTTGTTTTATGTTTTTTTGTTATTTCCCTTTTTTGTTTTGAATTCCTGCATAAATTGGAAGCACATTGCTGTTTATTTTTGTGTTGACTTTTTTATCTATTTATTGTTGCTCTGCTTCTTTTGTTTTATTGTTGTGTTTGTTTTGTTTTTGCTGTGACTTTAAAACTTGTTTAGTTTTAAATTGTTTGCTTTGCTTTTTTTGTTTGTTTGTTTAACTTGCTCGTATCTCTTTGATCTGCAGTTTTTGTTGTGTTTTGTTTTGTTGTGTTGATGGTATGTGCCGTCTTCTTAAATTCTCTTTTGGGGGCTGTTTTTGCTTTTCTGTTTTGTACTTTTATTTGCCATTTTGCTTATAATTTTTAGTTGTTTTGTCTTTTGTAGTATTTTATGTTTATCATAGTGTTTGTTTCTCTGTGTGATATTGTCTTTATTGGTTAGTTTTTTTTCTTTTCAGTTTTCTGTGTCAAAACTTATTGTTTTTGTTTGTTGTGCTTTTCAGTTTTTTTGTTTTATGTTTTTTGTTATTTCCCTTTTTTGTTTTGAATTCCTGCATAAATTAGAAGCACATTACTGTTTGTTTTTGTGATGACTTTTTTATTTATTTTTTTGCTATGCCTCTTTTGTTTTATTGTTGTGTTTCTTGTGTTATTACTGTGGCTGTATTTTTTTTTTTCTTGCTTTGCCGTTTTTGTTTTTTGTTTTTCTTGCTCGTATCTCTTCGGTTTGTAGTTTTGGGGCTGTTTTGGCTTTTCTGTGTTGTATTTTTATTCACCACTTTGCTTATAATTATTTAGTTAAGCTTTTTTTCGATCTTGCATTTGTCATGTATCCTAGTGTTTGTTTCTCTGTGGGAATTTTTCTTAGTAGTAAATTTTATTTTATTTCCAGTTTTGTGTCAAAACTCCTTTTTTGTGCTTTTCAGTTTTGTTGTTTTGTGTTTTTTGTTATGTCCCCTTTTTTTTAATTCCTGCATAAATTGGAAGCACATTACCGTTTGTTTTTGTGTTAACTTTTTTTTTTTTTTTTTTTGCTCTGCTTCTTTTGTTTTATTGTTCTGTTTCTTTTGTTTTTGCTGTGGATTTAAAACATGTTTGTTTTAATTTTTTGCTTTACTCTTTAGTTTTTTGTTTTCCTTGCTCGTATCTCTTCAATTTGTAGTTTGTTGTTGTTTTGTTTCATTGTGTTGATAGTATGTGCTGTCTTCTTAAATTCTTTTCTGGGGGCTGTTTTGGCTTTTCTGTGTTATATGTATTTGCCGCTTTGCTTATAATTTTTAGTTTAGCTTTTTTTTTGTATCTTGTATTTTTGGTGTATCATAATGTTTGCTTCTCTGTGTGAATTTTTCTTAATTGTTTATTTGATTTTATTTCCAGTTTCCTGTGCCAAAATTTCTTGTTTTTCTTAGGCTTGTTGTGCTTTTCAGTTTTGTTGTTATTTTTTTGTTATCCCTTTAAGGCCCAAGACCAAAGATTATAGCCAGAAAATTCTATTTTTTTGGAGCTGAAATGTTTGTTTCACTTTCTGCTAAAATCCTAAAAATATCCAAATGTCCATAAAATTCAACATTCACATTTTTCGTATTTCATTTGATACTTTAGGTGTTTTTAGCAACTGATAATCCATTTGTGGACATTTTTTATCATTTATCTGATATTCAAATGTCTTTTTTTTTTTTTGTAATTTGTTAATCATATTGAGTAGATAGATAGCATGGATCAAATATGATAAAATTGGCTTTATAAATATGGAACAGATTTCCATCTGTGTGTTTCTTCTCTCTTTATATTTAAACAGAAAAAATCCTTCTTTCTGGTTTGTTTTGAAAATGTGATGACATGTTTTTGCTCTTTAAAAATATTTTCTGCCGCAGAATTACTGAAAGTATAAAAACAATAATAGAGGGAGGGCTGTGGGGCAGAACAGGCTGAAGTGTGCAGAGAAAATGAAAGACAGAAGGTCACACGTGTGCAGATCGAGCTTCAGCAGAGATGTTAGAGGAACATGAAGGATGTTTCATTCTGAGTCCGTCCTTTAACAACGCTCTCGCGCTCTGATCCAAGTCTCCATCGTGTCACCGAGTCTTTGTGCTCGGATCAGAAACTCTCCGTGTCGCTTTGCTCAGGAGAAAACATCATAACATGTCGGTCAGAGCAGCAAGGACGTGGAATAATAGGAATAAAAACTCTTTAACGGCCTTAAATTACACAGAAAGAGGGTGGAAATTAAACCAGTGGTTTCAACTTTTTATTCCATTACAGTGAATCTTCATGTCAAATTTATGACAATTTCTTGAATCAACTGGTTTTAATCATAACATTTTAACTTTTTAATACCTTAGTTTTCTACTTTTAGTAGAGTTTTATATGCCATAATAACAAAATTTTGACGTCTTGTTTCATACCAGTGTCCTCTATTTTGACTTCTAATATCAATATTTCATATTTATTTCAACATTTCAACTTTTTATTATTTGGTTTGCTTGATTTTACTTTTTTTGCATTTTATTTTAAGTTTTGTTCACCATTATCACATTATTGTTATTATTTGGATTTTTTATCTTAATTCAATTTATGTAAGACTTGTTTATGAATATTTGATGTCTTACTGCAGCATTTTGACTTTTTTCCTCAAAAAAGTGACTTAAATCCAAAATTCACTTTTGTAAATTTCATTTTCATGTTTTTAAGTTAATTATCATGATTTTTCAGTTTTGATTATTTGTCTAATTTTATGACAGTTTTTCAAAATTATAATATCAAGGCAATGACTTTTGTTTCATAATAAGGATTTTTTTTGTTGTTATTGCTGTTTTTGTTTCCTGAAGGGCTTTTATTTGCATTTTTTTAGACCATAATAACAAAATTTTGACCTCTTGTTTTTTTTGACTTCTAATATGAATATTTTTATTTTTATTTCCAACATTTCTACTTTTTATAATTTTGTTTGCTTTATTTTCTTTTATTTTATTGCATTTTACTTCAAGTTTTGTTCACCATTATCACATAATTTTTTTAATTTTTTATCTTAATTCAATTTATGTACGACTTTTTTTTTATTAATATTTGACATCTTACTCCAGTATTTTGACTTTTTAGCCCAAAGCAGTGACTTAAATCCATAATTAGCTTTTGTAAATTTCATTTTCATTTTATTTGAGTTTTCAATCATTTTGGTTTTCTGTCTAATTTTTTGACAGTTTTTTAAACTTATTATATCAAGGCAACTTTTGTATCATAATAATGATTTTTATTGTTGTTATTGTGACTTTTCATCTTACAGTTTTGATTTCTGTCCTTTTAATGACTATTAAACATCTACTATTCACTTCTTATTTCATATTATCTCATATTTTGTCTTTTTCTTTAAAATAAAATTAATATATTTTCTTATCATTTTAATGTATTTATCTCACAAAAATGAGTTAATCTCAAACATTTGACCCTCTTAGTAAACTGATAACTTTTTTTAAATTTTTAAATTATAAATAAATAATTGTAATATAAATAATCATAATATATATATTTTTTGGTAATAGGTAGAGCATATTTATTTATAAATATACAGTTATTAACACATGTTTGTGTCGCACTAAATTAAAAGTTTAATTTAGTTGAGGATGAAAAACTGTGTCTCTTTTAAACTTTTGTCCTTCTGTCTCAGTTTTACTTTAATAAGCTTATCTCCTCAGGGGTGCTCACTCTTTTTTTCTTCTTCCTGTAAATGAAATCATGTCCAGACGTCTCTCTCGTCTCAGTCTTGGATTAATTTCATAACTCACCTGCTGTAGGTGAAACTCCAGAGTAAAGTGCTGACGTTAATCACATGGAGGATGTTTTACTCTAAATTAATGATCTGTCTCTCTCTGTTTGATCTGACAGGCGAGGATACGGCCAACACGAGGTAAGAGCCTCTCGTCTGCTCCTCAGCTGATTCACCTCTTCTCTGTCTCTCTCTGTTTTCTGCTGCTTCACTCTGCTCTCTTTGGAGTGAACACGACACACGAGCACAAATCACTTTTGTTTTCATGTTTTTTTATTCGACGTAAATGACTGTCTTTATTTTTTTAGTGTTTTATACAATCATAAACTCCACAGTTTGTTAATGAGGAGATTTAAAAGTTTTTATGGAGAAAATTAATGTGGTTTAATTTACAGGAAACAGTGTGTGACAGTCTCCAATATAAACTTTATTTAGATGGATATAGATAGATAGATAGATAGATAGATAGATAGATGGATAGATGGATAGATGGATAGATGGATAGATAGATAGATGGATAGATGATAGATAGATGGATAGATAGATGATAGATAGATGGATAGATGGATAGATAGATAGATAGATGGATAGATAGATAGATAGATAGATGGATAGATAGATGGATAGATAGATGGATAGATAGATGGATAGATGGATAGATAGATAGATAGATAGATAGATGGATAGATGGATAGATGGATGGATGGATGGGTAGATAGGTTGGTAGGTAGGTAGGCAAGTAGGTAGGTAGGTGGATGAGTGATGGATGGATAGATAGGTAGATAGGTAGGTACATAGGTAAATAGACAGACAGACAGATGGACAGACAGACGGATGGATAGATAGATGGATAGGTAGGTAGGTCGGTACATAGACAGCCAGACAGAAAGATCTCTTGATAGATAGAAAGATAAACAGACAGACAGAGAGATAGCTAGGTAGATAGGTAGGTAGGTAGACAGACGGATAGATAGACAGATAGATAGATATGTAGGTAGGTAGGTAGGTAGGTAGGTAGGTAGGTAGGTACGTACATAAACAGCCACACAGAAAGATAGATATAAAAATACAGATAGATAGATAGATAGATAGATAGATAGATAGATAGATAGATAGATAGATAGATAGATAGATAGATAGATAGATAGACACATAGATAGATAGACACATAGATACACACATAGATACACACATACGTAGATACACACATAGATACACACACAGACAGGTCGATCAATAGATAGATAGACAGATAGATGGATAGACTGATTAATAGATAGATAGATGCATCCAGACTAAGTCATAGAGCCTCAGATGCTGATATAACTTTCAGAAACAGACTTTCTTCTTCTCTCCTCCCTTTATCTGCTGCTTCTTCTTCCTTCCTGCAGACACAGCAGCTCCTGCGACCTTCTCTGCTCAGACCGGAGGTACTTCCTGTCTCTGTTTCTCTCCCTCTTTGTATTTGTGCTGGAGATGATGTGTGTTTGCTGAATGATGGCTCTCCCCGATCCTGCTCTTGGTTTATGTGATGGAGCTGTTGATGCCTCTTTCTCTGTCACAGGAGTTATCCATGGAGTCTGGCATCGACCCGGGTCAGGACTACTACACTCAGGACTACTACAACTACGACCACGGGTAGGTCTCCTGTTCGCCGTCCCCTCGTATCTACTACAGCTGTTTATGCCGATTGAATAGTTCATACCGTTAACCTCTTACCCGGTATGTTGGAGCTTCATCATATTTAGTTTAACAGGTTTCAGTAACCAGCAGGTGAGTCAGTAGATCAACCATAGTTCAGATCTACTAGTACTTAGATTTGGAGTTCACGTGCTCACTTTTGTTAAAATTTATTTAAAAAATTGACACTTGTACTGGCAGTAGACTAAAAGCAGTCTACTTGTACTACTAGTTAGATATTTGAATTTACTGGTAGTACGAGTAATCAAAAGTTGTGTTTTACTACTAAAGGATTTTTGGTGCACTATTACACGAGTGGAAGACAATTTGTTACAAGAAGACATAAAAATGTTACTAGTAAAAATTCAAACCTTTACTAGTACTCCTAATAATATAAAATGTGTACTAGTAGGTGGTTTTGCTTTACAGGAAAGGTCTACTCGTGTACTAGTGTGCCAAAAATATTTGCACGTAAAACATTTTATTGACTAGTACTACTAGTAAACTCAAAATATCTCACTAGTAGCCCCTGTAGACTGTTTTCAGTCTACTAGTAGTACTAATAAAGCCAAAAGATTCACTAGTAGTACTAGTAGACCTAATGCAAATGAAGTAGGTGGAATTATAACAAAATCCAGTGCCCTGATTGGTTGTAGTATTTTTGAAAGCTAATGGGAAGCATACATTTGTTTCCCCGCCCCCTTATTTGCACATAAGGCTTACTAATAGTATAAGACCATGTCAATGTCAGCTTTATTTATATAGCACATTTAAATCCAATCCAATCCACTTTATTTGGTATAGCACATTATAAAAGAAGCAGTCAACATCCATCAGTGTATGTACGAGTATACCGACAAGAATAAAGCAGACTACACCACTTTAATGTCCCCACCAATGTCAAAATCAAACCACCTGTTTTGAGATTTGTGCACTTTCACCTTTATTTTAATGTCCTCTTCATTTGATTTGGTAAATGTATCACTCAAAATCACACTGGAAATCTTTCTGTCTGCTTCTTTCTGATATCTCTGAGGAATTTATCCAGAAATTTGCAGATATTTCCTCAGGAATGTCACTCACCTATACCGCTAAAAACTCCATATTTCTCATTCTACGAGGGAAAGTTTGACAGGCTTAGCAACAGTTACCAAGGGGGGCGGGGCTTAGCAATGGGGCAATTGTGTGTTACTGGTACTACTAGTAAAGCTTTGAACCTCCACTACTGAATTTTTTTAAGTCTACAAGCAGTACTGGCACTTTACTACTTACTCTACTAAAGTCTACTCATGCAATCATTTGCAAATAGGCCTGTCACAATAACAAATTTTTCTGGACAATAGTTGTCCAAAAAGTTATTGCCGATAAACGATATTATTGTCAATATTGTTTTTCTTTAATATAATTATAATATGTCATAATAAAGTGAGTACACCATATTAAAGTAATCAACTTTAATTTCTTAAGAGTATTTAACTGTAATTGGAAGGTCAAGAGCTTTTTATTAAAATAAATTAAACAAACAATATAATAAATTTAACAAAAGAAGAGATAAAACCCCAATGAAAATGAAATGGACTCTCTTTTAGGAAAAATTGCATGTTAATAAAAATTATTATACTAATAAATAAAACAATAAAAAAGACCCTGTCTCTGTAAAGAAAAACAAAACTCCAATAAAAATACACACAAAAAATAAAAACAATAAATAAAATGGAGTTTATACAGTTCCTGAATTGTTTGTGACATGTACTTTCTCCCAGTTAATTTGTACTGTCTGTCAAATGTTCGTAACATTGCCGTGTTTTCAATCATATTGAAGGGCTGCATTTCTTTTGCAATGTAGTGAACGACACTGTGAGCGTGCACCATTTTGCTCTGTTTTATTTATATTTACTTTGCCAACCACACGCCTCAGTCAGCGCTGACTGTCAGGACGAAGGCTCCGCTGCACTTCCCCTTCTTCATCGCCACTACTTTCAAACAAATACGACATATCGACTCGTCGGTGTTCGTGAACTCACACCTTCTTCATTCTGATTAAAACCAGAATATTCCCACACTGATGCTGTGGCATTCAGCTTAGGAACCATCGCTTTCGTGCCATCATTCGTATTAGTGTTTGTTTCCTTGTTACTCCTTGGGATGTTCACTTCAGCTCCACGTGTGTGTACGCATGATTGGCCCCGCCTCCCCCTCAAAGATTGAATGAATGACAGATGCTCACTCCGCTATAAATCACCAAAGTCCGCGATAGAACCAACGCACCAAGGTGTTGAGAAAGTTGCACGGAGTGACCCATCTTCTCATCCAGCCTGTTTGGTAGAAAGAGAGGAGGAAAACAAACATGCATGCGCATGTTAACTTATCGAGGCCGTTTTTATTTATCGTGCGGGTAATCGATTTGTTGATTATTGTGACAGGCCTATTTACCAAAATCGATATCATGTTCTCCAAATCTATTTACTTGCAGAGCTGAACACCGGTTGGTATCACAGGTCAGTTTAATGTTAACAGTTTCCAGAAAAGAAGGAAGAAGAATTTCTCAAGTCCCAAGACTCACTGCATCCACCCTGAGTGCGTGTGTTTTCCTCCACGTCCCGCCTGCCATCCGTGATGATTGTGTACTTTTGATAATTTTAGCTGCAGACTCCCGGGAACTTGATTTTACACGCCCACCCCCGCTCAGGCAGAAATACTCGGCCGCAGACATAAATTCTCTCGTGGCGAAGGCGTTCGTTCTCTAGCTCTCTTATGCACGCGCAGGTCGTCGTCTAGGCCTATGTGGCATTACCGTAGCTGCTAATCAGGCAGATGACCCAGCCCGGTGGGATGGATCAGATCATTTTAATAATTGAGGCCGTAAATGAAAGATTTATTTCCCATAAACTACGCTGACAGATAGTGAAGCTCCTCCTCTGGGACTCGGAGAGCTGCAGAGTTCAGACGGTCTCTTATTTCCTTTTCTGACAGGCGAGCCTCTTCGGTAATAAATTTAAGAAGTCGGATCATTACCTTTCAACCTCCCCTTTTTCTCAGATGAAATCAAAAACAGGATTGTCTCTGCGTCTTGGGAGTGTAGCCATCAGCCTTTGGCAGCGCCCTGATTGGATTTACACAGATGCAGAAAATAACTCCAACCATTTGTTGCTCAGGTTTGATGTTTTGATGCTGAGGGAGAATCAGAAAATAAAAAAAAAACAAAAACGGCAGAAGAAGCCAAATTCTCTTTGCCCTCTAGTCAAGAGCGAGAAACCGCAACAGAGGAATAAGGGTTTCAGCCTGACACTCCAAAATTGGTTTTGGGCGTGGGCGATGAGCAGAGCGACTGTCATGGAGCTGATAGGTGCAGAGTTTGGGCATCAGAAATATTCGACGAGGAGAAAGAAGAAGAAGATGTGGCAGAATCAGAGAGACGAAGGTGGAGGACAAAGAGAGAGCAGAACCAGCATAGTTAAGGAAACTGCCAATTCAGCTTGTTTCAGGATGGAGTTAGTGAGACATCTTCACAGATTTGAAAATGTAAAACCCAAACTCCAGTAAAGTTGGGACACTACATGAAAAGAATCCTCTGTTTTAAAATCCTTTTCCACCACTGACAAAGACAAGATATTTAAAGATGTTATGAGGAGTTTCTAAGTAATTACAAAAAAGTCTCTCTTTTAGATACATGCCTGATGGAAATACACACTTTAAGATGAGTTTTATAGCATTTAAATAGGTTATCTATGAATGCTATTCCTTAGCTTCATGGTCGGGTCGGACAGGGCTGGACTGGCCTGGATACTCAACTTCAGGAACAAGACAATACCACTGGGAACTCGGTGAAACCTCGCCACCACCGAGTTGACAATTGAAGATGGATACCCCGAGTGTGAACAGTTATTTAGCTCCTGTATAAAACATTTTATAGATACACATATATGCATAGATACATATATACATATAAAAATGCACATATACAAATATATGCATCCAACACCCAACATAAACCCATATATATATATATATATATATATATATATATATACACATACATATATATATATATATATATATATGTATATATATATATATATATATATATATATATATATATAAAATTAACATAAATCTAATTTTGCCTTTGTTAAATGTACGTAGACAGCTTTGTCAACATAAACACTGAAAGCTGAGACATTTTCAAAGTAAACTAACATAAAACTTTCTGATCAACATTTAATCTCATTTAAAATGTAAATAAAAGCCTAAACATGTTCTTGTGCAAAACCTGGCAGGGCCAATCATCAATAAAAAAAAAAAAAATTCAGTGTTTACATATTTAAACATTGCAACATCTTGCAATTGAAATAAGTCAAGAAAAAAAATCTTTGAAATTTTTAAATCTTCTACGGGAGATGAATTGAATTTAATGAATTAAATGATAGATTCCCAGCCCTAGTTTGACTATTTTATACTTAAATGTCTTGCACAGTGTCTCAGCTTCATTAGGATTGTTGTCTTTGAAATGCCTGAATAGAAGTTTACACCTCTGCCTAAAGGTTTTTGGATCATGGACGTGGTGTCCTCCAGGCTAAAGAGGAAAAGGACCATCTCGACTGTTGTCAGAGCAAAGGTCAAAAGATAGTGCCCATGGCATGGGTAACCTGCACATCTGTGAAGGCTCCATTAATGTAGCCATCCAAGAAACGTCTTTTTCAGCGAGACAATGAAGACTAGGACTGGGTTTAAAAACTAACTTGGGTAGTTTTTACTTCATTGGACGTGCAGAGAAGCAGCCTGTGGTATCAACCCAGCTAGTATTGCATAATCTGCGTTTAGCGCTGCTTTCCACTGAACAAAATCTCATGAGATGTTACTGCAAATCATCAAACAAACACGGCAGAAGCAAATAGCACTATATGGGCACCACCAGCGAGTTTAAAGGCCGACGTATGGACGTATTTCGGATTTTACAAGCACGAAGGAAAAGAGGAGTTGGACAGAAAACAAGTAATATGCAGAATACGCATTAATGTATATAATTAATATAAGATTAATGTAACTGCTTTGGGTTCATTTCTTAATGTAAAAACAATTTAAATAATGCACCAGGTCAAAAGTCACTTTTTAAGTTTGCAATATTATTTTAACTGAGATATCCCAGACTGAATAAATATCTTATTGTATCGTGAATCAGACCTGGTAATATCGAATCGAATCGATCCAGAAAATCTAACTCGATACCCAGCCCTAATGAAGACAGAGTTTAGAGTAAAAGACTGCAGTTATTAGACTGATCTGTACTCGTGAGCAGCTGAAGTCAGACATCGAGTAAAAATCTAAAAGAATTCAAAGCTTCAACAGTTCATGTCCTCAGCTCACAAACACTTACGGCCCCGTCCCAGCTTTTTTGGAACGTGTTGCTGTCATCAAATTCAAAATGATTTTTAAAAAAAGTTTGTGAACATTTCTTGTCTTTGTCGAGCATTGTTTGGGTTTTTATGTTTTCAGAGTGTTACACTAAAAAGGAATAAACATCTACAAACAAATTCTCCACTCTCTTAAATGAGCTGGAATTTGATTCAAAGCGAAGTAATGTTCTAAAATCTGAGCATTAAAACATTTTATTTCCCCTCTGAAAACGATGACAGAACACAGAGCCGGCACTTGCTATGCTTTTGCTATGATAATTTGCTCACACATGTTGGCCCTGATCATTAAAAACTCATTTAGAGACACGGCTTAAACGAGCCAGCGTGCAAATCCAATCTACTGGGGTCTGGATAATCAAGCAAAGCTACAAGAAACACGAACAGAAGAGGAATGAATCAAGTTTTGACTGTAATTTGGAGCATTTCTGCCATCTTTGCACTGATTGTAGGTTTGTTACTGCCCCCTGATGGAGACTAAAAGCAGGAGGGAGAAGGGAGAGGGTTAAAACAGCGTGAATGTATGGATGCAGCCTGTAAGTGCACTGATGTGTGTGCAGGTTAATGACTGTGAAATCCCATAAGCAGGTTTCAGAGGAGGGTTAGGACTCATTACATTAGGATGCAGAGGCCGAGCTCGCAGGATTATAACGGTGTGACATTTATGACTGGCTCGCTCTTTCCTCTCTGACCCTGCGGAGCGTGCTCTCTCCTCCTCCTGCGTCTTCGCTCGTCCATTTGTTTATTGCTTTG
This sequence comes from Scarus forsteni, assembly GCA_036419115.1. Classification (NCBI taxonomy): domain Eukaryota; kingdom Metazoa; phylum Chordata; class Actinopteri; order Labriformes; family Labridae; genus Scarus; species Scarus forsteni. The sequence goes on from JAZDUH010000263.1 coordinate 15,135,762, forward strand.
CTCCTTAATCTAATCGGAGGTCAGCTTCTCCCTGCAGTTTTCTCCGAGCAGAGTAATTACGGGGGCAGCTCTTTTCTTTTTTGGTAGAAGTCCCAGCCAGAGGACTTGCAGCAGATTTGTTACTTTAATCACACGGGGACATATTGTTTGCTGGAGAGCTCTGCGAGGATGTGTTTTGACCCACTGGCTCTCTGACTGGCCTGCTGCAGGGCACCGAGCCCGAGCGGTGATACACAACAAACTGTTTTTTTATTTTGGCTGCTGGAGCCAGGCAGTGCTCCCAGCACCGGCAACAAAGAGAGACGAAGCAGAGGGAAATCGATTGCTGTGTTTTCTGCTCACAAAGTGTCTCCTGGCAACAAAAAGCGTCTTTTGTGATTAAGGCAGCTTTGCTTGGTGGAGTCATTAGACGCTGCTTATCTCTGAGTCGGTGCAGCGTGTGACTGCCCTGAGTGTCTGCAGATTAGTTTGAGGAGGGTGCAACAGTTGTGTTGGCAAACTTTGGGAAACTACAACTCTTACTTTCATGACCTTTATTTCACCTTCAGCTAAAGGTGGTTTTACCATCAGGCAAAGGCAGCAGAGGACAAAGTACTGAACTCCAGATATCCAACACAAGTGAAAGTTGTTTAACCAATTTGTATTTAAAGAGGCTATGAGGAGTTTCTAAGTAACTACAAAAAAGTCTCCCTTTTAGATATATGCCTGATGGAAATACACACTTTAAGATGAGTTTTATAGCATCTAAATAGGTTAGCTATAAATGCTATTCCTTAGCTTGGCGGTCGGGTCGGACAGGGCTGGAGTGGACTGGATACTCAACTTCAGGAACAAGACAATTTAAATGAGGGCAAATTTATATTATTCAGACACGTCTTAGAGCACCGAGCTCTAAGTAGCCATATATAGCTACTTACAGCCCGGCCAAAACTACGACACTAAGTTTTCCAAAAATTGCTTGTTGTCACACATCAAAAACTACCGCTACGTAACTAGAAAGAGATACATTACCTCGTGGCTTTGCATCCTGTAAGTTGTTGAAAAAAGAAGTTGTAAGGCAATGCAGAGTTCTGAGGAAGGTCTGAGCTGCATTCATTAGCATCACAACAAACACACACTTTGGCTTGGGTCACATCTTTACAACAGTCGCCACGCGTGTTCATGGGTAGCAGAGTCTTTATAGATTCTCCTCATAGCACCTTTAAATTTGAGAGCAGCTTTCTGATTTCCTCCTTCTTTCTCCTCTTTTCAGCACCGCTGGGGTAGCTTCTTTTCATCTTCTTTTTCTTTTCTTTTCCCTACTCTTCTCTCCTCTTCTCTTCCTGTCTCTTCGAGCCATTTGTTTTGTTTTGCTGCTGTCTTCCTGGGTCATTTCTGCACATGTGCATTAAGATGGACTAATCCAATGTAGTGGAGACTGGACGGGGGGCCCTGAGACACACATAATACGATAATCATTCTGCTGGCATTTTAGGGAAAGGATTTTAATCAAAAGTTACTCAAGACCGGTCTCGAGACCACATTTTGAAGGTCTTTGTCTTGTCTTGGTCTTGGACTTTTTCCATCAAGACCAGCACTGATCTGCTGTTCTTCATCTTCATTAATGTGAGTAAGGAGGAACACTTGGTAAAACAACAAAAGCTTCAGTTCATGTGTTATCTCCCCTGTGATGTCTGCAACCTTCCTGGTGTTATGACTGAGGGACACCCCCCTTAACTGTTCAACCTTGTCATGGCTTTTAAAACTGATTTTGATGGTCTTGGTCTCAACTCCGTCTCGGCTTGTCTAGGTCTTGGTCTTGGTGCATTCTGGTCTCAGGCAAGTCTTGATCTAATGCTGCGTTCACATCGCAAGCCACCCAGCTACCAAAATCGCTTCGCCCCCTGACGTATCGTTCCGTGTCCATAAATACCTCATTTTGGTCGTTGCCATCGGCCGTCGCTCGGTGACGTCACATCCGCTCGAGTTTCACCGCGAGGCGGAACTAATGTCCTCACTGACTAATGTTTCCCACACGGACATGGATTGTTGCTCTGTAGTCCGGATGAATAATGGTCTGTTTAGGGTACTGTCACACGTACACACACCGGCTGATTGATCAACTTTTTTTTTTTACTTTCACATCGCGCGACAAGCTATGTGGTAGTGTGAAAAGCCGCTGTCGCATCGGGGGAGAGTTAGCCTCGCCCCTCCCCGGCTGTACATTGACTTTGCATGGAGAGTGATCGCAGAGGTAGTACAAGTAGCGTCTGGTGTGACCACACCTTTAGTCTTGAGTGCAACACTACTAACAGCAGCTAAAAAAAGAAATGTGTGGTGGGTTGTGATTTAATGTCAAATAAATTATTTGCTAATCGTCGCCTTCTTACCTTGCAATTTGGAGTAAATTTCAAAGAAACTGGAAAAAACAGCAACCTACCAATTGTGACTTGCGACAATAAATTTGGACATTATTTTAAAGAAGTTATGTGCTAATTTTCACCAAATTCTCATGAAATTCTGGGGGAAATTTCAAAGAACTAAGAAAAACTTTGTCTAAGTATTACCTAAGTGCGTTGAAATTTGTGGACTTCTAAAGTGTTACCAAAAATAACAATGAAAATTCCAAACAAAGTGTCGTCTCATTTGTAGAATTGAGGCTCCTGCAGTTTTAGCTACTTGTTTTATTTGAGCAGCTGAGAAAATAAATGTTCTGGAGATAAATTTCAGTCCAGTCTCCATGAAACTGACTGTAACTGTTGACTCAGTGGTGAAGGGCCTTGTGTTGGTCTTTCCTGAGGGCCTCCAGATGAATAAAATCACCCTGCCATCGACTAAAGACGTCAGGAAACCGAGCTTTAACGCTCACAGCAGTCAGAGACAGCATTTTTCATCGGCGCAGCTTCTTCTCTGCTGATTCTCATCTTCTCCTCCGTCCAGGTACGACCTTCCTCAGTACGGCAGCCGCAGGAAGCTGATCTCCCCCTCCGGCCTCTACGATGAATATGGAGAGGTGGTTGTTGATGACGACGGGAGCTATTACTACAGCCCGCAGGAGTCAGACGGAGAGGTAAACACAGAAAAACTGATAAAAACAAACCTTCAAATATTCATCAGCGCAGGAGAGAGCCGACGGGAAGAAGAGAACTCGTTAATCAGGAGGCTTTTTCATGGATGAAGGGACATGCTGGTATCAAGAAAAGTCTTAAAACTGTTTAACAGCAGGTCCATCAGCTCTGTTTCTCTTTAGATTCACATCAAACATTAAAAAATCTGATTTATTCTCTTCACTGTATGACCTTAACTGTGCCTCACTTTAATTCAGTTTACATGAGAGTATTGCTAAATTATAGTCACCAAAATTAGAAGATAATTAACAAGGTTTCTATAGTTATTGTCAGATGTGAACATTTCTGCCATTTCTCCGTGAAGCTTCCAGCTGAAGAGTCTCACGTCCGCTTAAAGTGCTTTTAGTCACATGATGTGCGAGAATCAGATGGAGGCAGGAAGCCGAAAACACCAATTTAGAGTAAACAGGAACGCAGGAAAGTGATCGATGAAACTCTTCCTGCTCACAACAGGCATCATTAGACAGTTTTGGAGACACTGAGGAGGTTTCCTGCTCCACTAAAAGGTGTTTTTACCCAAGGGTCGGCCATTTTACCTGGTTTAAGGTGATCGATAGTCCTGCAGACAACACAAAACAAAATGAAGGCGTAACAGGGCTGACACTTTTCCAACATTTGACCAAATGTTAAATATAAATGAAAGGTCAGCTCTCCTGCTGAATCACATTGCCTCTATTTAAGTGTTGTTGAAGAATGTGACTCCTTTAAACTCTCAGCTCACACAGAAACGCTCGTTTTTTTACTTCCTGGTGTTGATGTCACAGTTGTTCAGTCTCCACCTACATGAGTGTTTTATGTTCATCACAGGCAGCCTGTAACCCCTCCACCACCTCCCATCAAACATTATTTGGGCAGTCAATCGGAACAGAGCTCATTATCATAGAAACTTATAGCCCCGCCCCCTCAGATCAGACCGTTTCCAAAGGGGAGGAAAAAGAGCTGCATGTAGTTCTTTAAAGTGACAAAATTCTTCATTTTTTATTTAACTTAACTTTCTAGTGTCATTGTGATACGTCACTTTCCCCTTGAGACGACAGCTAAACGTTGGGAGAATATAAAATATAAAGCAGTTTTTGAATTTTTAAAACAGATTTAATTGGGGTGCTTGTTTGGCGGAGTGGTTAGCAACCAGGCACCCCATGTACATGCTTCTGCTGGTCCAGGTTTGAATCCCACCTGTGACCAGTTTGCAGAGTGTCTTCCCCAACTCTCTCACCCCCTTTCACAAGCCTATCCACTGTCTCTCTCCTATCAATAAAGGCCCAAAATGCCCAAAAAAATACATTAAAAAAAAAAACAGATTTAATGTACAGACTTTAATTCAAAGTAAATATGCTCATATTTTCCGAATGGAAACAGGGACCTCTGGCTCACACTCCTGCACAGTAGGTGGTGGTATGAAGAAGTAGAAAGCTTAACGCAAAGTTGTTGTCATGGTGGAAGCAGCAAAAAAAACAAAGAAAAGAAATGTTTTATCGGAGGAGACAAAGACAGGAAAGTGGGAGAGAAACAAGCTAAATGCTCTGACAGGGATAAACGTTGCCGACATTCACTTGCTAGCGTGAGCTAAAAGACAAGGAGGGACCGATGCTGATTTAGCCCTGGTAAGGTTTGGCTTTTAAGTTCATGTTGATTTATTGGAATAGAAACATGATCAGACTCAATCAGTCCACATGGTTTATTTGTCTCTCAGGACGTCCTGATGGCTTCTCCTCCCTCTGTATGTCAGCAAATGCACGTTGTACGGCGCTCTGTTTTACAACCGTGCAGTTAACAAACAAAAAGATACTTTATGTAAAAAACTATACCTAAAAAATTAAAAAGTGCTGTCATAAATGACCTCTGAAATGGTGCGGTACATCATTCCAGATCACCAGTATCAAACATTTTGGGACCTTTGCAACATTTTTCCTGCCTATGTTGTCCATTTAGTTATGGAGAAGAATCCTCATTTGACAGATCCTCTCAGAGCCATGAGAGGATGAGTGGGAATTTAAGTGGATGTGCTGCAGATCCAGATTGTTTAAAACAATCTTTGAGATTAAAAGAGAGCAGGATGGTGTGAACTAGATCTCTTACAGATAATTTAGTGCAACAAGCCTGGAATTGGTTAAAAATCTGGTATTATGCCTCATTGTTGGAGGCCTATCCTGGATTTTTCTGACAAAAGATAAAAATGTATAATAATAAATGTTTTAAATTTTTTTTTTTAATGTTAAACCAGAAGCTTTAAAGCTCCTCCTGGTCGTAGCATTCCATCACGAAGTAACAGAAAGTGTGTATAAGATGTTTCCTGCAGTCTTCCTGTCTCATTGATCGTCTTATTTTCTTCTTGTTTACAGCCACTTACTTTTCCGCTAGCGAGCTTATTTGCTTTGGCACCAAATCAGTACAGCGTCGTGTGCTGATCTAAACAGCTCTAACTTTCTTCTTGCAGAGTAAACTAATTTCACTGTATCCAAAATATAGATGAAAGAGATTTACAAATGCTTCAATACCAGTTTAATGTCCTGCCATTTTTGAGGTGAAATGTTAGAATGGTTATAGAGTTGATGACAACATGGTACCAACTGACCGGTCAAACAATCAGAGGGGGCCTCATAGAGTGTATAGATAGATAGATAGATAGATAGATAGATAGATAGATAGATAGATAGATAGATAGATAGATAGATAGATAGATAGATAGATAGATAGATAGATAGATAGATAGATAGATAGATGGATAGATAGATAGACGAACTTTATCGTACCTTGCAGATAATTTGTTTTAGACAGCTGTGTTACTGGCTAAGGCAAGATATAAATAAAAAAAACACTAGACAACAAACATCAGTTAAATAAGAGACAAGCATGGTCAGTAGTTATTGCACAGGGAGGTTAAAGAGAAGTTGTTCTTGCAGCAAGCAGTGAAAATAAGTAGAACGAAGTTAAAAAAAACTAAATAACATCGAGAAGAAAGAAACATGAATAGAAGCGGGATAATAATAACATACAAAACAAGTAGAAAGAATAAGAAATCAGTAGTAAGAGGTCATAATTTGGCTTAGTCCTGGATTTTTCGTACAAAAGATTAAAATGTTAAATAATAAATGTTGTTCCATTTGCACCCTAAAGCGTTAAATCTCCTCCTGGTTGTAGCATGTCCACTATGAAGTGACATAAAGTGTGTTAAAGATGTCTTCTGCTGTCTTCATGTCTCATTGATCTTCTTATTTTCACACTGGACTCGTATCGTGCTAACAGGTGAGGAGAAAGTTGAACGGAGGTAAAACCGCCCCACACCCCTCCAAACTGCAGGCTCGTCCTCCTCCTCTCTCCAACGGACACATCAGACAGGCCAAAGCAGACGGAAAACCAGAGGAGGACAAATCTAAGAGCTCCATGATGAAGACCGTGATGAAGGTGAGCTCACTGTTCTCCTCCGGGACCAAAACCCCGGGACAGCCCCCTGCTGTGCACCCGCCGTGGAGCAAAGCCAGAGTCCGGCCCACGGAGGAGGGGGAGGGAGGGAGACGGTGGGAGGACAGAAACGCAGGGTGGAGCAGGAGAGAGCGAGGAGACGGCCTCATGCTCCCCGGATGGTCGTCCAGCGGCGTCCTCTCCAGCCTGGACGGCGGCCTGCTCATCGACGGGAGCTATTTCCAAACATCTGTGGAAGCCAGAAACCCTCCATCGGCGAAACAAAAGCCGAGCGAGGCCGGCGGTCTTATCTCCCTCGCCAGGAGACTCCAGGGACCCTTCAGGGTGGGCGCCGAGCGGCGGGGCGAGGACAAGATGTTCGGCTCGGCTGGAGATACGAGCGTGTCTGCGGCGGTGTCCGGGGACGAGCGAGGGGCACGAAGGGGAGACCGCCACCACGACAGTGACTCCAGCAGCCCGACCTCGTCAGCTGATCACGACACGACCGAAACGGACACAGAGGCCGGATCAGAAGAGGACGAGGGAACGCCAGACTCAGATGGGGAGTCGGGGTCCGAGAGGCAGGACTCACAGAGCAGCGACAGTAGAAGAAGAAGAAGAAGTGCCAAGGTGAAGAGAGCGAGCAGCCAAAGACACGCCAGGCCTCAGACCTCCAGACACTCCACACATCACACCATAGAAGAAGAAAGTGAGGAGGAGGAGGAGTCAGAAGACGAAGAGGAGGGCGGGACAAGCAGACGAACTACCAGCCACAGCCAATCAGATGTCAGCTCCAGCATAATGGGCGGGGCTGAGGACTTATCGCCAATTATGGAAGACACGGAGGAGGAGGAGGGAGGAAGTGGGGGAGGAGCCGAGAGTTCAGACGCATGAGCGAGGAACACCTGAGTGGGTTTGTGTTCTTACCTGAGTGGGTTTGTGTTCTTACCTGAGTGGGTTTGCAGTTTCCACCTGAGTGCATCTTCTTTTTTCACTTCCTCTGATTTCTGTCTTTACGGGCTAATGCATTCACCTCCCTACTGCTAGCACATTAAGATGGAGCAGCCTGGTGTTAGCCTGAGCATTAGCCACAGTGACATACTTCAGCTCTGCATCTGTACAGAGAGTCAGCTGGAGACCCTATCTGAAGTTGAACAATATGTCAGATAGGGTCGACAGTTCAGCGTGATTTTAAGAGATTAATAGAGCCGGGATCAAACCCAGCACTTACATGGAGGCTGTTATCCTGCATCAACACAACAAGTTTTGGGAACATCACTTAATATTTTGATTTTATATCAATTATTGAATGTCGTTAAAGGGATTTCCTATTGTAAAATTCAGTGTTTTTTTTAACACCAATCAGTGAGAAGCAGAATTGGGATTTTTTGTAAGTTTACCCAATGTTAACTTTTGGAATTTTTTGAAGTTTTGGCAGATTTTTGCATCTAGATTAATATTTGCAACCCCACCAAAATCTAGTCATTTCTAAGTTGAGCCATTTCCAACATTTCCTCCTATCCCATTTCCTTCCTCCTATCATTTCCTCCAACACATTTACAGTGACTTACTTTTCCACTAGCGCGCTGGTTTGCTTTAGCACGACTTTAACCGGCGTTTGCTGATCCAAACAGCTCTAACTTTCTTTTTACTGAGTAAACTAGTTTCACTGCCTCCAAAATAAAGATGAATTAGATTTACAAATGTTTAAATACCAGTTTAATGTGCTGCCATGTTTGAGCCGAAATGTTAGAATGATCACAGAGTCGTTGACAACATGGCGACAACTGACCGGTCAACCAATCAGAGCAGACTGGGGGGCCTCATAGAGGTCATACTTTGCCTAAACTCTGGTTCATACATATGTTTGATGGCTGCCAGGATGTGTTCACGATCACTAATGCCTAAAACATTTTCTCGTTTTTTATAGACAGACTGCCCCTGATCTACCAGTATGCTCACTCCCATGTTAAATGATCAATCTGATCTCAAAAGCACCATTTGCTGTAATTGAATTCACAAATCAGGAGTCTCCCGGGGCCTTTATCACATGACTTTGACCTCCTCTGTTCCACCTAAACCTCTCATACATCCTTCTTTCTCTGTCTGTAAATGTCCTCAGCGGTTTCTGTAAAAATAAAACTTGATACAAAACCAAATCTTTCGTCTTTTCTGTTTCTGATCTGAGGAGGTCGAGGTTATATTGTGTGATCTTTTCAGACCTTTATAATGTCTTTACTGCTCCGTCCTAACAGACTGATTTCATTTCCTGAATATTCACTCTGACTCTTCTGTGTTGTGTTTGCAGTGAGACTGAGGCTGCTGCTTTTGTTTTATTCACTTCTTTTTAAGTCAAGTTCATTAAAAAGCACCTTAAGAAGAAAGCAGTGGATCACAGTGCTGTACAGGAAGTACATAAATAAATGGATTATGATTAAAACAATGACATTCCAGGACAAACTTAAGCTGAACATGTGGTAAAGAGTAAATAAAAATGATCTGGGACACATTTATCTGAATTTACTGAATCTATAAGTAAATCTCTGCTGACCTCTGCTGGTGATTTTCAACCATTTTAAATATTTTCTTTTGGTCAGCGAGATGATGCCTGCAGTTTAGAGCCTGATTAATTCATTTTTTTTCCATTAGTACTGAGTAAAAAAAAAATAAAAATTCTAGTCCTGGTAACTTGGGATGTAAAACTTGCAGATTTGGAAAGATGGAATTTCATTACGAAGCCAGAAATGAAAACGAAAAATATTTAGAATTATAAAGTCCAATTTATGGACTTTAAATTAACAATTAGCTTTTTTTTTCCTTCTTATTTTACGAAGAATTTTAACTTGAAAATTCTGAGCTTGATTTCTTGTAAATCACCGACCTTCTTATTTCAAAAACAAGTTTTTTTCTTGTAAAATCTGGTTTATTTCAAACAGTTTTTTTAATTTTAGCAGAGGCTTTGTTAGAAAAGTGCGTTGTAAAAATAAGAATAAATGAGTGTCCATGCTTGTATTGACTTATTTTCTTTTTTCCTCTGCAGCATGGAAATAAAAAACGCCGCATCAAGCTGGTGGTGGACCGCGAGTACGAGACCAGCTCGACGGGCGAGGAGAGCATGCCAGAGTCGCAGCGCAGCCGCGTGTCGTCCACGCTCAACAGCCACGCTAACGTCAACGGAAGCATCTACGTGGCCCAGAACGGCTCCATCATCCGCACCCGCCGCTCGGGCAACGCCACGGCGCCCGTGCACACCAACAACAACTTCAAACTCAGCTCCCCCGTCTTCAGCTCGCGGCTCGCCAAACACTTTAAAAAACTGGAGAAAATGGCCGCCACGCTGGAGGAGCGCGTGCCGCTGAGCTGCCCCAGGACAATAGTGGACGGCGGGTGTAAGACACTGAGCACCTTCAAAGGCCCCGCCTCCACCGCCGCCACGTCCTCCTTCGCAAAAACGGACAACAGTAAGACGCTGAACGCCTTCAGCACTCGACAGTCCAGCGTCTCTTTGGGGTCGTCGAGCACCAGCAACGCCGGGACGGAGGGCTCGGCGTCCAAGTCCAACCTGCCCCGAGTGCCGCAGGGTGGAGCAACGGAGGGGGAGGAGCTAAAGGACGGAGAGAGAGAGTCGAGGGTCGACGGCAGTAACGACGAAGACGACGATCACGGACTGGTGATGAGGGAGCCGCTGGAGTGTCCCAGTGACAGGACGCAGTCGGACGAGGAGGAGTTATGGATGGGACCGTGGAACAACCTGCACATCCCCATGACCAAGCTCTGACCGACCCCGACGTGACCCCGACATGACCCCGACCGACCCTGACATGACCCCAATGTGACCACGACCGACCTAGACTGCTGCCTCTGACGAGACCATCACACATCCAGACATCAGGGCCCGTATTCACAAAACATCTTAAAGCTAAAGTAGCTCCCAACTTCCTGATTTAGCAGAAACTCTCAAAATAAAGCCCTGAAGTTAGGACTCCTAATTTACTCTCCTAAAAGTATTTCCCAAAGCATTTTAGAGCTAAACCAAGCTCCTAAACCTGTGAGACCTGTGAGAAGTTAAAAGTAGTGAAGAGGACTCCTAAGTCAGGAGTCTTTTTTAAATTCTGTTTTTAAAATCAAACAAAAATACTCATATGGCTCCTTATTTACAGATGTTTCAGTTAAGCTTTCCTCTGACCCTAAAGGTGCGTTCACACCGGACGCTACTTGTACTACCTCGGCGATCACTCTCCATTCAAAGTCAATGTACAGCCGCGATGGGGCGGGGCTAACCCTCCCGCGATGCGTTTGCCGCTTACAGGACGATCACTTCACTTGTCGCACGATGTCAAATTTAAAAAAAAGTTGATCTATTCAGGCGATGTCCTGTGTGGCTGTGCGGCATCAGCCAATCAGCATTATGTGTACGTGTGAAGGTACCCTAGACAGACAGTTATTCATCTGGACTACAGAGTAACAATCCATGTCCGTGCGGGAAACATTAGTCAATGAGGACATTAGTCCCGCCTAGACGGACCGCGGGAAACTCACAGATGATGCTGCTGCATCATCAGCTGCAGTGTTTTGTGTTTGATAGATGAGTGAAAAGGATACAGCTGGAATAATGTCCGCTTATACATCCTATTATGTGATTTTTGATCGCGGTGAAACTCGAGCGGACGTGACGTCACCGAGCGACGGCAACGGTGACCAAAATGAGGCATTTATGGACGCGCGACCCTACGTCAGTGGGCGACGCAATTTTGGTAGTTGGGTCACTTGCTGTGTGAACGCAGCATAAGACTGACCCCAAAGAAACCTGGACCTAGACCAGAAAAAAAAACTGGACCTAGACCTGGACTTAGACCAGAAAAAACAGAACCTAGACCAGAAAATACTGGACCTAGACCTTGACCTAGACCAGAAAAAAAACTGGACCTAGACCTGGACTTAGACCAGAAAAAACAGAACCTAGACCAGAGAAAACTGGACCTAGTTCACAGAAAACTGGACCTAGACCAGAGAAACATGAACCTAGACCAAAACAAAAGACTCGTCATATTTCTATTTTGCTACGATCTGAAGGAAGCTCAGAAGAAACTCTGTTCTGTCCCTTTAACTCCTGAAAGAACGGCTGATGGTGGACTGACCTTGACCGGCCTTGACTGACCTTGACTGACCTTGACTAGCCTTGACTGACCTTGACTAGCCTTGACTAGCCTTGACTGACCTTGACTGACCTTGACTCTCTGCATCGACACATGATGTCTTGTATCGTTCAAACTTGCCTTTTTAACTTTGTCAAGCTGCTTGGCAAACTTTATCCAAATAAAGGACTATTTCATCCATTAAAGTTGGAGTTTGGCTAACATGGTGATGATGTCTGCCCTATTTCAGGCTTAGACCAAGGTGAGATGGTCTTCAGGGTCTAGTGTGTTCCAAATGTGGACTGTTGTCCTGGTTTAGATTGGGAAATAAGTATAACTGTGGAAAAGGATGATCTGTTATATTGATGCTCTAGATGTGTAATATACCGGAATAAGCTCCTCCTAATTATATCACACCACGGAGTCCTCTCCAGAGCCAAAAATTAATATGGGGCTGGTCTAAGCCTGGGCCAAATTTCACAATCAGCTTAATAAAAAGAAAAGTCTTAAGCTCACCCAAAGGGTAAGGAAGAGATCTGCTTCTTGGACTGTGACTGACAGCTAATTTCCAAAGGAGAAGGGCCAAGTATCTTACGGCTCAACCTCCCCTACTACTTTTAGAGATTAAATCAATACCAATATCAGGCCTGGAATGTTAGAGCATGATGTTCTTGATGGGTTAAAAAAAAAAAAAAAAACACCTCCCCCTAACCACCATGGAGGCCTCTCCTAAGCCTACAGCAGCCTAACAAGGGGCTGCTCTAGGCCTGGGCCAGAGTACAGGATTAGATTTTTCAAAAAAGAAGAGGCTTAAGCTTTCCCAAAAGATAGAGAATAGGTCTGCTTCCTGGACTGTGACTGGCTGATGATTCCAAAGGAGAAAGGTGATATCTTAGGGCTCAACCTCCCCTACATCTATTAGAAAGTTAAATACTAGGCATGCATTTTTAAAGATCAATGTTCTAAATGGGTAATACAGCGCTGTGACCTGTCTTGGTCAACTGTCTTTTACCATTGAGGCTTCTCCAAAGTGGTCCAAGCCTGAGCTAAACCTAAAACTGAAGGGCTACCTCCCGTACTACTTGCAAAACTAAAACTATACCAATATCAGGCCTGAACTTTGACAGCATGATATTCTAGATTGGGAATACAACACTATTAGCTTCTCTTAATCATGATTGAGGCCTCTACAGGGCTTATAGCAACCAAACAAATGGCTGGTCCAAGCCAGAGTGAAATTTTACTGTGAGCTTTGACAAATTAGATGGTTTTGAGCCTATTGTCTAAAGTAAAGAGGGCATCTGCCTCTCAGGCTGTAAAGACTTCAATATTCCTAAGCATAAGAGCCTGATAACTGAAGGCTCTACCTCCTATACTACCTTTTTGCAGGAAGACTGACTTCAAATGCACTGAAGAGATCTGCAGATGAGATGAAAGTCACTTTATCTTAGTTTCTCTCTTCTCCACACTGCTCCATCTTTACCCTCAGACGTTAGTCTCCTCCCTCAGTGTCAATCGCCGAGCTTGTATCGGATCTTCTGGTCCTCCTGGATCCCTCAGAGATCTCATTACACACTGATCCCCCTCCCTCGCTGAAGTTCTCGGTGGTTTAGGTCGGCAGAACTTTTTTAATTGTGCTCCACGTTACAGTGATTTGTTTTATTTGAAGTGTAAAGAGGGCCGGGCCATTGAGCTGCAGGATTAGCAGGTTTTAACACTCTGAGTTAATTTAATGGCTGCATAATTTTACATTAAGGAGCTTGGCAGAGAAGCCTATACCGGGGACAGAGCACTCCTCATTACCCCGGGGCATTGGCCTGTACAGTAGGAGGTTACTGGAAGGACGGACTCGCCTCAGACGATGATATTGATTCAAAGAAAAGAGCTGAAGATGACGGAGGAGGAAAATTCAATAAGTGATACAAGAAAAAAACATCTGATTAAAATGTGTCCTGATCTAGAGCATAGACAAAGCCAAGACCATGGACTGTGACGGATAAATGAAAATCCTACCTCCTGTTTACTCCATGTTAGTTACTCCATGACAAAAAAAAAAGTCTGGTCACATTATGAAGGCGAATGTCTGATCCATGCACTCAAAATCAGACAAAAGCTTTAAGTAGCTTGACTGACTAAGGGCTGGTCTACGCCTGGGCTAGACTTCACAATACTCATCAAAAAAGGAAAGGTTTAAGGCAAGGCTAAGAAGGTATTGCCCCCTAAATATATGTGAACCTGATGATTACTATCCTGTTCTTAATATATGGGCTTCTTGAAAGCCTAAAACAGCTTAAATAGAGGCTGGTCCAAGCCTGGGCTCGAAAGCACTAAAAAACTTTTAAAAAGAGTTTTAAGCAAGGGCCATCAAGCTATCTGCCCCCAAGATCTTTGTAGATATGGTAGATGATTACTATCCTGTTCTTTCCGTATGGGCTTCTCAACAGCCTACAACAGCTTAAATATAGGTTGGTCCAAGCCTAGGCTAGACTGCACTATAATCTTTAAAAAGTTTTTTTTTTATGTAATCGTATCATTAAAGAAGCTATCTACCCACCAGAAAGTAACTGGTAAAGGTTTTCAAAGAAGATGAACCCAAGTGAAGGCTCTACCTCCCATACTACTTTCAAATACTGAGCTGACACAAATAATAGGTCAGTGCAGCATCAAGAGCTTCAACTAACCTGCTCTTTATGTAGAGGCTCTTGAATGCCAGCAAAATATGAAATAGAGGGTGATCCAGGCCTGGGCTAGACCTCACTATAGTCTTTCAAGAAAAAAAATGGTATGACTACTTTAATTTGTGGATAAGCTGTTTACCAACCCAGATAGTAGCTGGAGGATGATTCCAAAGAAGAACCTGAAAAATGAAGGCTCTACCTCCCATGCTCCTTTTTAAGATTAAGTTCACACTATCAAGCCTGAGCATTTTCTGAACCAATTTTTTTAAGCATACCCTTACTAATGGAGAGGATAGCTGTCTTCCTTTTGGAAATAATTCTTAACGCTCTGGAAGCTCTACCTCCCTTACTACTATTTAAGATTAAGTTCACACTATCAAGCCTGAGCATTTTCTGAATCAATTCTTTGTAAGCATACCCTTACTAATGGAGAGGGTTTCTGTCTCACTTTTGGAAGTGCTTTTGGAAGTGATTCTTAACACTCTGGAAGCTCTACCTCCCATACTACTTTTAAGATTAAGTTGTCAACACTATCAAGCCTGAGCATTTTCGTAATCAATTTTTTTGAGCATACTTTTATTAATGAAGAGAGTATCTTTCTTACTTTTGTACATGACTCTTAACACTCTGGAAGCTCTACCTCCCATGCTACTTTTTGAAGATTAAGTTGTGAACACTATCAATCCTAAGCATTTTCTAAAGAGGTATTTTTAAGCATACTCTTATTAATGGAGAGGGTATCTGTCTCACTTTTGAAAATGATTCTTAAAGTTCTGGAAGCTCTACCTCCCATACTTCTTTTTCAGATTGAGTTGTTAACACTATCAGGTCAGAGCATTTTCCAAATGGATAATTTTTTACAAACTCATATTGATGGAGAGGGTATCTGTCTCACTTTTGGAAATGATTCTTAAAGCTCTGGAAGCTCCACCTCCCATACTACTTTTTAAGATTGAGTTGTTAACACTATCAGGTCAGAGCATTTTCCATAAGGATATTTTTAAACATACTCTTATTATCGGAGAGGGTATCTGTCTCACTTTTGGAAATTATTCTTAAAGCTCTGGAAAATCTACCTCCCATACTACGTTTTAAGATCAAGTTCTTAACACTTTCAAGTCTGATCATTTTCTAAATTGGTATTTTTACGCATACTCTTATTTAGGGAGAGGATATCTGTCTCACTTTTGGAAATGTTTCTAAAAGCTCTGGAAGCTCTACCTCCCTTACTACTTTTTGAAGATTAAGTTGTCAACACTATCAAGCCTGAGCATTTTCTTAATCGATTTTTTTGAGCATAATATTACTAATGGAGAGAGTATCTTTCTTACTTTTGTACATGACTCTTAACACTCTGGAAGCTCTACCTCCCATGCTACTTTTTGAAGATTAAGTTGTGAACACTATCAATCCTTAGCATTTAATAAAGGGGTATTTTTAAGCATACTCTCATTAATAGGGAGGGTATCTGTCTCACTTTTGGAAATGATTCTTAAAGCTCTGGAAGCTCTACCTCCCACACTACTTTTTCAAGATTAAGTTGTTAATACTATCAAGCCTGAGCATTTTCTAAATCGAATTTTTTAAGCATATTCTCGTTAATGGAGAGGGTATCAGTCTCACTTTTGGAAATTATTTTCAAAGCTCTGGAAGCTCGACTTCCCATACTACTTTTCAAGATTTAGTTGTTAACACTATTTAGCCTGAGCATTTTCTAAATTAATTTTTTTAAGCATTCATTTACTAATGGAGAGAGTATCTGTCTCACTTTTGGAAATGATTCTTAACGCTCTGGAAGCTCTACCTCCCATACTACTTTTGGAATCTGAATTGAAACCAATATCAGGCCTGCATGTTGAGAGTGTAATGTTTTTGATGGGTCAATAAGAGCTGCTAGCTTTTTGAGATTTGGTGAAAGGCATTTTTTTAGGATAATCCAAAAAATCAAAAGTGAAACCAACCGTAGGACGAGCATTAGCACATGAAATAAGCTTGGACTCACTCTGGACTCTGATAAATATTTCTCTGTATTTATTCATATTTATAGTGATGATAGTATTTGACAAATCCACCGTCTACTCCATATAAAAATTCAAGTAAATAGACAAAGTTCACTCGACAGCCACATCATGACGGACATCGTGGGTGTTAAAGGGTTAACTGCACATTTTATGGAAACAGAGTGCGAACAGATACAGTATGTCATATTCAGTGGACATGATTAATACAACAAAACCTCAACGCCTCCACATTTATGAAATATTCACAAGTACACAAAGACCAAGCTGAAAGTATTAATACTACGCTGAATATTTTACACTAAATCAAATATTTATGAACATAATTCTGGATAAGTCTGAACGGGCAGCGTCTCCTCAATTTTCAAATAAATAAAAAAAGAATATTTTAAATCTACTTACAGGAAATTATACAAACAATTACACAAGAAAAATGCCAACCAGGGCTTCACATTGAAATAAATAACATCCACAAACACATTCAGAAATGTTACATTCAGGATTGAGGTCTAAAGGTTAGAAGGAAAGGAAACGAGGAGACATGTGAGCTTGGAGGACGGCGATGAAGGCGATCACAGATTTTTAATTTAAACAGAAAAACGTCCCTTTCTGTCTCACGCTCGTCCACCAGCAGCAGACCGTCTGCGTCTGTTTTCCTTCATGAAGAGTTTACGGAAAAAGAAGGAAAGGGTTCAATTATTTCAGTAACTTCTGATTTGTGATCTACATTTCTTACCGTTAGTCGACTCACTGCCACGTCAGGGCCGGGACTGGAATAAAAATCATTTGTGGACGATAAAAATCCTAAAAATGAATTTTTATATTGCACTAAAATTCAAAAATCATCACTCTACACAGAGAAAAGGGTTTTTTAAAGAATAAAAATAAACTCAAATTAATTATGTGGATGAATTTACTAATACAACCATAACACCTGATATTAAATGTCAGCATTATGTGCTCACTGTTGGCTTTTTGATAAACTATAGGTAAAGTTAAAATATTTTTAATTAAAAAAAAAATTCATCATTTGCTTTTTTAAATCATAAAAAATAGTTCTCTTTGATCTGACAGGAAATTAACAGTCCTGTTAAATCTAAAGGTAACTAAACAAAGCTATGATGGATGTTGATTTTATGTTAATAAAGGCCATAATTTTAATTTTCTTTTCATAATCTGCTGACAAAAACAATCTTCTGTAGGTTTATCCTCCTGAGACACTTTTACAAAAGTCATTCAAACCAAGAACAGCTTTTCAAAAGTTTATTTAATATATAAAAAGTTTGTAATTGCCGGTTTTATGTATATATATATATATATATATCAAAGCATGAAACTTGATTTCTCGCTATCATTTCCACATCCCTTTAAAAAAAAAAAACTAAATTAATGATTAAAAAAAACACAAATAGATAAAGTGTCTTGAGAAAAAAATGTTTGATTTGGTGCTTTACAAAGAGTGATTGATTAATATTAATAGAAAATAGTTTTAGAAAAACACCTTTTCTCGTGCAGTCATCAGGAAATATTTATGTTAATTATGTTTAGTTTTATCCACTTAGTGAATTGTGATGCTGCCTTTTTGTTTTTTGTTTTTTTCTGATGATGGAACTAAAGTAACCGTTAAAGAAAAGTACTGAAATTTTAGGAAAAATGACTAAAGAGGAAAAGAAAAAAACTTTCAAACATAAATATATTATAACTCTTGTCATCATAAACTCCCTGCACAACCAAGTTTAATGTCAACACTTGCGATTTACTCTGCAATTGTTCTAATGTTCCTCATCTTATGCATTCTTAAACAAACATAAGCAGAAGATCTTTTTATAGTAAAACCAATATGACATTAAATCAATCTAAGAATAAAAGATTTGAGAAAAAGTGAAGAAGTGAAGAACAGAAGCAAAGCAGGTATGAAATTGTAAAAACTGGGTAACAATGGTATGAAAGTGGAAAAAGGCTAATAGGTGCAAAATAGGTATGAAATTGCAAAAAATGGGGAAAAATTGGCAAAAAAATCCAAAAGTGGCTTAGGAAAATTGATTATAGCAGCAAAATTGGGAATTAAAATTGAAATTAAATTTCAAAAACCCTTTTAAAAATTCCAAAAATGGTTCTGACAGTGGCCAAAAAAAGATGAATGGGGGAAAAATAGGCATAAAGTTGTAAAAATGGGGTTAAAAAAGGTAAAAATGGTCCAAAAGTGGGAAAAAAGTGGATGAATAGAGGTAAAAAAAAATAGGCAAAAAACTACATCACAATGCCAAAATGTTCAACACATTTTGGGCTAAAAATATTGAACCTTCTGCTATTTGAAAATTACAACAAGCCATATTGCGATGTAATCTAATTTGTAATTATTTGTTCAGCCCTATCTCTCACATTTCTGTGGACTGTTCTCTGGAGTATTTCATAAGTTTTGTTTTTTTCTTTAATTTCTTTTTTTTAAATGTTCAAAGTTCTCATGTTCAACAGTTACTTTTGTTCCATCACAATAAAAAATAACAAAACATTATCATACTTTACTTAGTAACAAATTTACTCTTTAAATGGATCAAGTCTCAAAGAGCGGCTTTGCTGATAAATATTTAAATACTTTATAATCTTTTTGGTAAATCAGGATTCTCTCTTGTTCCAGTTTTGTTGTGGTTCAGGTCTCAGGAGGATAAACCAGTGAAGCTCTCAGGATCAGTAAAGATCAATCTTTAAATAAATAAAGTGTCAAAAACACATCACAGGATAATTCAACACGCCTCAAATAAAAAATAAATGTTGGTGAAAAAAACTTTAAATGGAAATGTTTCACTTCAAACCAAAAAGGGAAATTTGGCCCCAATAAATCAAGTGTAGTTTGTTTAAAAAGAGCAGTAATTAGAAATAAAGAAAAGTCCACCGTCACTGATATTTACTCAGCGTTTAAAGAAACTGTGTTCACTCTCAACGACAGGAGACAAAACGTTCACCTGATTAATAAAATATAAATGTTTCAATGTTTATGGGGAGTTTTAAAGTTTGGGCTCCGACGCCCAGAGACAAAACTAAAATAAAAATTAAACACTTAATGTGCTTTACACAATTTACCAAAAGGAAGAAATAAAAATACCAATAAAATAAAATTACTAAACAGGGACAAAAACTCCAAAATAAAAACAAAATGTGCAAAATGCTGTTTAAAAGAGACTCTGCTGTGTCCTCAGACCATCTTTAAGCTTCACTCTTTATGATTATGGGAGGATAAAGTCTACCATAGTGATGTCATACTGAGGGAAGAATATCAGAGCAAAGATCAGGTTTGATTTGTTTGTCTCATGTTCCAACAGTTTTAGAAAAACTTCTTAAATTAAATCAAATCAACACTGAAGTGACAAAAGCAGCCGTTACCTAATCCTCGTTATTTCTGACGTACTAAAGAGGCGATTAAACTAAAACAGGCTTCTGTTTTTTGTCCCTTCATTCTGACTCGGTGTCGTTTTTGTAGAAAAGAAATCCTGGAAAAACTGTTGACCATGTTACTAGTACTTTTAGTAAAGCTTTAAGTATTTACTGGTACCATTTTAAAAGTCTACTATCTGCACAAATAGTTTACAATAGATAATTCTGCTTCACTCGTAAGGTCTACTTGAACACCAGTGCACCAAAAACCTTTACTAGTAAACTCAAAATATCTCACTAGTAGTACGAGTAGAGTGTTTTTCATGTACTCATAGTACTAGTAAAGCCAAAAGGTTTACTAGGAGTATGATTGTGCTTCACTAGTGAAATCTCCTCATGCACTAGAGCTTTAAAAACCTGCACTAGTAAAACAATTTTTATTTACTCCTACTGCTAGTAAACTAAGAATATCTCACTACTATGACTACTACACTGTTTTTAGTCTAATAGTAGTAATACCAGATATTACTAATGTAAATGAAGTAGGAGGGATTATAATCTAATCAAGCATCCTGATTGGTTATAATATTTTCCAGAGCCAATGGGACGCCAGCATTAACTTTCCCATGCTTCCCTATTAGCATGTAGTGCTAACTAGTACTGGTGAACATTTTTAAGTTTACTAGTAGTACTACTGACACTTTTGCTTCACTTAAAGTCTCCTCATGCACTAGAGCTTTAAAAACCTTTACCAGTAAAACAATTTTTATTAACTCGTACTGCTACTAAACTAATAATATCTCACTACTTGTATTAGTAGACTGTTTTTAGTCTAGTAGTAGTTCTAGTTAACCTTATATAAACGAAGTAGGAGGGGTTATATCCAAATCCAGCATCCTGATTGGCTATATTTTCCAAAGCCAATGGGAAGCCTGGATTAACTTTCCCACACTACCTTATTAGCATATAGCGCTAACTAGAACTGGTGAATATTTTTCAGTTTACTAGTAGTACTACTGACACTTTTGCTTCACTTAAAGTCTCCTCATGCACTAGAGCTTTAAAAACCTTTACAAGTAAAACAATTTTTATTTACTCCTACTGCTAGTACACAAATATCTCGCTACTAGTACTAGTAGACTGTTTTTAGTCTGCTAGTAGTAATAGTATACCTTATATAAATGAAGGAGGAGGGATTATAAACTAACCCAGCATCCTGATTGGTTATTATATTTTCCAAAGCCAATGGGAAGCCTGCATTAACTTTCCCACACTACCTTATTAGCATATAGCGCTAACTAGTACTGGAACATTTTTAAGTTTACTAGTAGTTCTACTGACACTTTTGCTTCACTAGTAAAGTCTCCTCGTGCACTAGTGGCTTTAAACTGAGTACATGTGCTCCAGATTTGAGTGCTGATGGAGCTGAACTCTGGTTTTTATCGCTGATATCGTTTTTATGCCCAAACAGTTTTTTTAAGGTGGAGCAGCGTCGCCACTGAACATGAGACAAACAGATCTCTCTGAGGCTGATTTAAGGTGGACTGTCTCTGAGTTTCAGGGTTAAAGATCGATGCTGATGACCGACTAGCATGTCCACAATCAAAGTAAAACAAAGTTTCCTCGATTGATCCCGTCGCCACAGCAGAGGATCCCGTTAAACCGCAGTCTTTCTGAAGCTCGGTTTGGCCGAGCTGTTGGCAAATCAGTCGTCTGGTTTCACCTAGCACGGCCCTGATGTGCTCCGTGTTCGTGACAGTACTGCGAAACAGGAGAAAAGAACAAACAAGCCAGCTTGTCAGCCTCCTTCACGCCGGCCTCATGGCCCAGAGCAGCCGTGACGATGGACGAGGAGAGCGTGTGAAGACTGGAATCAGAGTTTTAGTGAAGAGAAACCCAACAGCTGAACTATGGGTGGAGCTCCTCCTCCACTCACCAGGAGCTAACAGCAGCTGCCTCTGCTCCTCCACAATCACACCAACAAACCAGAAGATCCAGAGCCCCGCCCACTCCACACCATCCAGGTGACGGCCAATCAGGAGACCTCGCTGAGTCTTCAGGATCTCTGACTAAAGGAGAGTCTTCCACACTTCAGGCCCAGTTTCATTTGTGGATCTTCCAGTTCCTGAGGAGGTGGAGCTTCCAGGCAGCGGGGGACAGAGAGGAGGCGGGCAGGGAGACGGGGTGGAGGTGGCTCCTGTAGGAGGAGGAGGAGGAGTGGAGGAACCTCCCTGAGCCGACCCTGCCCTCTGCCACCCACGCCTTCAGACCGGCAGCTGCAGACAGACACCCTGAGGAGACAAAAGGCCAAAGTGAGACCACGAGTCCTGCTGAGAATAAAGAGCTACGCTAAATAACTAAAACATCAGTAAGGACACAAACCTGACTCTGGTTACCTGCAGACTTTAAAAAAACATGTTAACCTGTTCAGCCCCTTTTTAAGCCTTCTGATCCAAAACGACATCCTCATAAAGAAAAGAGTGAATCTCTGCAAACACGAGGTCTATTAATAAAACCAACCGTTGAAAGATTTATCCAGTTGTGAATTATCATGTGAATGGTGTATAACCATGTATAAGAACTTGTACCAAGGTTTATAAAGTATTACAAGTGTGGACATAATGTATTATAATCAAGCCTTTATAATGTTTTATACCTGCATACTCAAGTGACAAGAGTTTAGAATGAAGAATCTGAAGTCCTGGGTCACAATGTGAACCATCCTTACTGGAAGATATATAACAGAAGAAATGGATTCAGTTTAAGGTCGTAGAAAAAAAAATATAAATATAATAATAATTTATTTTTGAATCTCATCATTATTATCCTAATTTTTTTTGCAGACCTCATCAGACTTTTGCTGTTTATAAAAACATTTTTATTTGTTAAAAATCAAATATTTTATGCTTTTTTCTAATAAAATACTTATTTCAACATTTTCATATAAAACAATTTTACCTGTTTGTCTATTAAGCTGCAGATCGTAATTTTAAAACGTTATTTGAAAGATTTTCCAAACCAGTGAGATTGATTCCTGTTTCTGTCTTTCCTGAGCAACATATTTATGTTTTAAAAATACTTACCACAAACATTTCATTCTTTTTTTTTAATTTCATACTTTATTTTTAAGGTGGGTCATCACATGAAGCACAAAATATTTTTGTTTTCCCCTTATTTTCCCAGGTCATGATATTAAGGTTAACTTATATACAAAGTAAGACAGAACACAGTCAAGATTTACAGTCCGGTTACAATAAGGTGGCAAATGAGTCTTTTGTCTCCTTTAACAAAACAAATAATTTATTTTGAGCTCAAAAGTTTCCTGTTATTCCAGAACAGATTTCACAAATGGTGATATCACTTAAGGTTACAATATGATTTCCAGTTTTTCCAGGATTTTTCCCCTTTTTTTGGTGGCATACAGTCCTGCTCATCATTATTGGCACCCATGAAGTTTAAGCACACAATGTGACAGTACAGTTTCTTTATAAACCTCTCTAACTTTGCTCTGCATCACTCTTAGAAGTAATGTTCACATATTAAGGTTTGTAAATTATACTTCAATAGCTACTATGATCATGCAGTCATATTTAGAATAGGCAGTTTTAATTGCAACCACTTGAAGCCTACAAGGAAAAGAACACCCTACCAACAATTAAGCATGGTGGAGGTTCCATAATGGTTTGGGGCTGCTTTGCTGCATCAGGTACTGGAGGCCTTGACCGTATCACAGGAATCATGAAATCAGAGAATTATCAAGAAATTTTAGAGTGTAATGTCCGACCCAGTGTACAAAAACTTGGTTTGAGTCAAAGATCGTGGGCCCTCCAGCAAGACAAAGACCCAAAGCACACATCCAAAAGCACGCAGGAATGGTTGAAAAGGAAAAAAAGGGCCTGTTTTAAAATGGCCAGCAATGAGTCCTGATCTCAATCCAATTGAAAATCTTTGGTATGGCTGAAATCTGCCATTGGGGAAAAGAAACCTGCAAATGTTCAAGAGCTTGAACAGTTTGCATAGGAAGAGTGGGAGAAAATACCAGCTGAGAAGTGCAAGAAGCTTAGAGATGGCTACAAGAAACAATTGGAGGCTGTCATCAGTGCCAAAGGGTGTGCAACAAAATACTGAAGAGGGGTGCCATTATTGCTGCACATGCTTTTTTCAGTTCTGTCTTTGAAATTACAACATGTAACATGTAAAAATGTTTTTTTGTTGAAGTATTTTGGATCTTCAATTAAAAGATCCTGAAGTCATAAATTTGGTACATTTCAATTTATTTCTGAAGATATTGTTAAAGTAATGAAAATACTGAAGGGGTGCCAATAACACTGAGCAGGACTGTACCACAAAGGGAATGTCGATTGTTCCATCTTATGAATGTCCTGAATTACTTCTTTCCATCCGATGATCGTTGGAGGTTCCTTATTAAACCATTTCCTGGTAATTGCCTCTCTACTACCAGCTAGTAGTATTTGTAACTAGAACTTTATTTTTGTGACATATTTTTTATTGAACAATTTGAACATTAAATAAAACTACAAAGACAATGCCATTGCCTAGCCATTACTGTTTTGAGAGAAAAGAAAAAGACATAACAGTGATACGTATAGACATATCTAAACACATATGTAGAGCATCTATATGTATGGATAAGCATATCACACCCACTGGTTATACAAATATTTAAATGAAGAGAGGGGAAATAAAAATGACAGGTAAAGGTTGAAGAATAGACTAAGGTAGTGGTTGGGGGAGGGGGAGGCTATATTTTGGACCCAGAATTAAGGGCTTGTTGCATTAGGTAATAGGAAGTCGGGCAGTCATACAGTGTTGGTCAGAATAGTGACTTATATACTAGCAAGCAGTGTTGCATCAGAAAGAGCAGTTATAAGAGCATCCCAGGTTTGTACAGTGGATGCTCGTGCTTTATGTGTGACAGCCAAAGATCTTTCTAAGAGGGCAATATCTCTAAAGTAATTGAGCCATTCCTTTGCTGATGGTGTGTCAGTGAAAAACGCAACAAGAACTTTTCATGCTTTTTAAGTCCAGTTGGCAAATTTCCCAAATAACATTTCATTCTTTCTTTAAAGTTTGCAAATCCACCTACACTCATAAAAACATTTAGACTGAAGGTTTGCTGCAAAAGAGGAATGAGACGAATTCAGGTTTGTCATTTTCATATTTTTCTATGAAAGATAAATCCTTGTAAATTAGAGTTAAATGAGTTTTTTTTAGAGAGAAAAGATTCTTACACAAGGTCAAAATTCTTCCTAACGTGAACCTGAACGAGGACTTAAACTGAGAAAGTGTGAGGAGAAAAGTGAGTTTATAATTATTAAAACTTTGATAACACAAAAATTCAACCACAACCTTTAAGATTTTAAACATCAAACTCACGTTAAAGCAGTTGACTGTCGAACTTACCTGTGAGCCTGTTTGTTCATATTAGTGAAAAAAACACATTTATCAGTTTTAGCAGAACTCTGAGCCTCACTCTTTAACACTTGTACTGTGTTAGCTGTCTCTATACATGCTGTAAATTATACTTAAAAAGATTATCTATCATGCAGGTTTTCCCCCTTATCCCTTGGTCACCTTGTCAGGCTTCATTATCCATGAAAATATTGATTTAATATCTTTTGGTGTGGGCCTTGGGGCCTTTTTCTGCCTGTTTAGGCCTCGATTTCACTAAAAAATGCAAAATGAACCTTCAAGAGAATCATATAATTAAATTAAGAGATTGTATTGTTATCTCAGTATCACTAGGGCTGTTAGAACACATATTGTCTGCTCTAGAATAATAAACTATAGTTACATCTATGGTGTGACGGGTCAATTTCGACTCATATATATTTATTTAAAGAAAAAGACAAAACAGTATTTTTGTTAGCAAAAGCATGAACATTTATGAACATTTATAAACACTTATCTGTTTATCTTCACAGATGCACCATCATTTCAGGTTTGGCTTTAATTATTGCTTTATAATCTTTTTTTTTTAAAGCAAACTCAAGACCTACCTTTTTAATCTGGATTTTAGGTGATTGTATTTATTATTATTTTATGTTATATTTTTTAAATTTATTTTAACCCATTTATTCTGTTTTATTCCTACATTTCAGTTCAGATTTGTTTTTTTTATTTTTATTCTTTGTTAAATGCTGTTCCTTTTATTATCCTATTTAAGCTGATTTTATTATGCACCTGATGTTACACTTTCTCATTTTACCTTATTATTTATCTAACTTTTATTTTGTATTGTTATATTATTTTATTTATGTATTTACACATTTGCGTATCTTACCCTCTAGAATTTTTTCGAGTATTTATAACTATTATTTTATTTTTAGCTCCCTTGTTTCCTAATTTTAATTCAAGATGGCGTTTCCTCAGTCCTCTAATTTAGTTTTCTGTCAGAATTTCCTTTTTATGTCTTTGTGTGTTTAAGTAAGTGAGTGTGTATACTGAATGTGGATTGGTGGAGGGATTATGCAATTTTCTGCTTTTTGTTTGACTTATTGTTATTTCATTTTGTCTTTTTTCCCATGTAAAGCACTCTGTATTACAAAGTCCTGTATGAAAAGTGCTATACAAATAAAGTTTGATTGACTTTTTATAACCCGGTCAAAACTGACCCTAAGAACACAGATGACACTATTTCAACAGAGCACTTATATTTTATTGTTGTTATTTTTCCTTTTCTTTTTTTGGTTTAAGTAGAGGTTCCTGACAAAGTCAATAAACAAATATTAAGAGGTTCTTTTATGCATTTAGAACCTGAAACGGGTCTGTACAGACGCTAACACAGGAGGAGGAGTAAAGTCGTGGTTATTTCTGTGACGTTAGTGTTAGACGGTACCTCTGCGGTCTCTCCATGCACAGACACAGGCAGACTGAGCCTCACTCCTGCAGCTCGGTCAGAGCCACACAGCATGCAGCTCGATCGTCCTTACTCTGCGCCGGGCCGTCCACGCCGCTCAGCCCGCCCGTCGTCATGCTGCGACTGCGGCTCGTCAGCTTCTTCAGCTCGCTGGCGAAGGACATCACCTTCCTCTTGTCCTCTCGCACCACCTGGGAGTAAAAAATAAATCATTATTGATGGAAAAAAATCACTTTGTGCCACTTTTATTAAGTAAAGTGAAGAATTTTTACTCAGAGATAAAAAATAATAACTCTTTTAATAATACTAATCGTTCATTTCAGACATTTTTAAGATATTTTTAAAACTTTTTTGAACCATTCCAAGAGATAAAAAGCACATTTTTAAGGCCTTGTAGTTGACAGTAGTCATACAAAAACTTGTTGGACAAAGTGCTTCACATAAGAATTTTTACTCTGAGATAAAAATAACAATTCTTTTCACTTTTATTAAAACTCATATTTACAGATATGACAGGAAATATTGTCTAAAATGATGATTAATTAATGGAAACTCATGACAAACAAAAAATATAAATATAATAAAATAATGAACATGAAGCAAGTGAAATATGAATGTGGACATTTTGCAGACAGTTACAAACATAAAGCACACACAATCCATCATGCAGGAGTTAAAGCAAGATATTATGAGTGAATAAAAAAACAAACAAGCAAATGATCACATTTAAAGCACAAATACAGCACAACTTTTCTGGTTTGGTTGTTGGTTTGGAAGTTAATTGTCAATTTCTTGCATAATTCCAATCTGCACATGAAAAAACACAACATAGAGCAGGTAAATAAAAACAAAAAAAGCTCCTAAAATGCAGTTTTTAGTCTCCACCATGTCAAATCATCCTCCTCGTTTGCTCTACCTGCTCTTTGAGCTTCAGAATGAACTTCCCCGCCCCCTTCCAGCGGCTCTGAGCCTGAAAGACGCACTCGTGATCCAGCAGGAGGCGCTGCAGCGGTTTGGCGCCGGACGACTTCTTGGAGCCCGCCTCTTTGGTCACCTCCTCCATCAGGGCGTAGTCGCACGGGTTTGGGTTTGAGAGGATGCTGCAGGAGTACTTGGCCTTCGACAACGTCTGGAAGATAGTTTTTAAAAATGGTAAAAGCTTAGAGCTCATATCAGTTTTCTACTCGTCATTAATTTACCAGGGTCCTTATTCACAAAGCATTTTTTCTTCCCACTAGGATGACTCCTAAGTGACTAAAAGTTCCTAACTAGGAGTTTACTCTTCAAACCTGTTCACAAAGCTGCTGAGACTAACTCTAAGGAATTCAGAGAGCTCTTAAGCTAAAAGAAAGGGGCGGAGCTAACCCTGTTGCTATGGATGATGTCATGTTTCTGACACTGTTGCTATGGATGATGTCATGTTTCTGACCCTGTTGCTATGGATGATGTCATGTTTCTGACTCTGTTGCTATGGATGATGTCATGTTTCTGACACTGTTGCTATGGATGATTTCATGTTTCTGACCCTGTTGCTATGGATGATGTCGTGTTTCTGACCCTGTTGCTATGGATGATGTCATGTTTCTGACCCTGTTGCTATGGATGATGTCATGTTTCTGACTCTGTTGCTATGGATGATGTCATGTTTCTGACACTGTTGCTATGGATGATTTCATGTTTCTGACCCTGTTGCTATGGATGATGTCGTGTTTCTGACCCTGTTGCTATGGATGATGTCATGTTTCTGACCCTGTTGCGATGGATGATGTCATGTTTCAGACCCTGTTGCTAGGGATGATGTCGTGTTTCTGGCCCTGTTGCTATGGATGATGTCATGATTCAGACCCTGTTGCTATGGATGATGTCATGTTTCTGACCCTGTTGCTATGGATGATGTCACGTTTCTGACCCTGTTGCTATGGATGATGTCATGATTCAGACCATGTTGCTATGGATGATGTCGTGTTTCAGACCCTGTTGCTATGGATGATGTCATGTTTCAGACCCTGTTGCTATGGATGATGTCATGTTTCAGACCCTGTTGCGATGGATGATGTCATGTTTCAGACCCTGTTGCTAGGGATGATGTCGTGTTTCTGACCCTGTTGCTATGGATGATGTCATGATTCAGACCCTGTTGCTATGGATGATGTCATGTTTCAGACCCTGTTGCTAGGGATGATGTCATGTTTCTGACACTGTTGCTATGGATGATGTCATGATTCAGACCATGTTGCTATGGATGATGTCGTGTTTTCGACCCTGTTGCTATGGATGATGTCATGTTTCTGACCCTGTTGCTATGGATGATGTCATATTTCTGACTCTGTTGCTATGGATGATGTCATGATTCAGACACTGTTGCTATGGATGATGTCATGTTTCTGACCCTGTTGCTATGGATGATGTCGCGTTTCAGACCCTGTTGCTATGGATGATGTCATGATTCAGACCACGTTGCTATGTATGATGTCATGATTCAGACCCTGTTGCTATGGATGATGTCGTGTTTTCGACCCTGTTGCTATGGATGATGTCATGTTTCTGACCCTGTTGCTATGGATGATGTCATATTTCTGACTCTGTTGCTATGGATGATGTCATGTTTCTGACCCTGTTGCTATGGATGATGTCATGTTTCTGACCCTGTTGCTATGGATGATGTCGCGTTTCAGACCCTGTTGCTATGGATGATGTCATGATTCAGACCATGTTGCTATGTATGATGTCATGATTCAGACCCTGTTGCTATGGATGATGTCGTGTTTCAGACCCTGTTGCTATGGATGATGTCATGTTTCAGACCCTGTTGCTATGGATGATGTCGTGTTTCAGACCATGTTGCTATGGATGATGTCAAGTTTCAGACCCTGTTGCTATGGATGATGTAATGTTTCAGACCCTGTTGCTATGGATGATGTCATGTTTCTGACCCTGTTGCTATGGATGATGTCATGTTTCTGACCCTGTTGCTATGGATGATGTCATGATTCAGACCCTGTTGCTATGGATGATGTCATGTTTCGGACCCTGTTGCTATGGATGATGTCATGATTCAGACCCTGTTGCTATGGATGATATCATGTTTTTTTTAGACCCTGTTGCTATGGATGATGTCATGTTTCAGACCCTGTTGCTATGGATGATGTCATGTTTCTGACCCTGTTGCTATGATGATGTCATGTTTCAGACCCTGTTGCTATGGATGATGTCATGTTTCAGATATCACCTGACTTACAGCGCCTACAGTGATTGGCTGACAGTGAATGAGTCTTTAAGAACTTTCTCCATAGAAGTCACTCAGTTTAGAGAAAGGAGTCATGTTGGCAGATTTAAATAAAGACCTTTAAATAAAAATGTAGCCTACTGATTAAACATTAAACCAGAGTAACATACTGACTAGTCCAGTGTGTGTTGTGCTAATGTTCAGCAGCTGTATCTGGTTAAAGGATTAGCAGATATCCATATAAGCAGCCTCTTAATGACTGGGACTCTGGAATAACCATGGCAGAGAAAACATCAGGCTAAAGAAAGACCAAACCAAACTGGACACAACACCAGATTTTCCTCTTTGCCAAACGTGTCTATGAAATAAAGAACATTATCAGAGGAGAATTTGATCTGGGATAACCTCACAATAGAAAAAAGAAGCATGGGAACAAATTATCTTCCAAATAAAGTCAGCGTTCCCACTTTAGAGCAGAACCACTGCTGACTGTGAGAAAAGTTGGTTCTCTTTACAGTCTCAGAGATTTCAGAATTGAAAGACAAACCACTGCAACAGGTCAGACCAACTATAGTCAAACTAAACCTGACAATCTATTTAGTGTGTTCAGTAATTAACAGAAATGTTACACATACATTAACCTTAATAAATGTGTCATCACAAACTTTATTAACATGAACTTTTATATTTATATTTTATTTATTAGGAGGAGGCTCTTCACCAAGACACTGGGTTGTTTCTATTTGTTGGTGATGGTGAAGACAATATCCCACCAATTACTGAGAGTAAATCTATCATAATATCTCTGAAAGTGTCAAATCATGTATTGGTTTGGTGTAAGGCTAAAATGAGTGGCACAGCTGAGATGAAGTTGACTCTCATTTCATATACGTCAGAGGCTTTGCTTGAGCCCAGTCAATCAGCAGGAGGAGAGAGCCTCAGACCATCAATGGTGTTAACATTTAAACCACTGAGCCTATGGTAACCCCTCAGATCAATCATTTTTCCATGAAAAATAGATCAAATAGCAATGCTAACTTTTGTTAGCTTGTATATGGAATTTCCCATTATGTGTTAGCATCGAGCTAACTAAAGTTTCATTCATTTTGAACACATGGTTGCAGCTTGTAATTGGGCTAAATAAATATTTGCAGAAGACAATATCGCACCAATTACTGATTTTATTTTTGGCTAATTCTATTCCCATCATTCTACCCTCCTGATTGAGGCCGTACCTTTTCAGCTCATTGTTGTTGTATCTTTCCTAAATGTTCTCTGATCATGAGGTGGATTGGCAGCAGCAGCCATGCTGAGATTCTTTCTGAACTGGTCTGAGTGACTTAGGAGTCCTCTTCTCTACTCCTAACTTCTCACAGCTTTAGGAGCTTGGTTTAGCTCTAAAATGCTTTGTGAAATACTTTTAGGAGAGTAAATTAGGAGACCTAAATCCAGGACTAACACGCCCATTATTTTGAGAGTTTCTCCTAAATCAGCAAGTCAGGAGCTACTTTTAGCTTTAAGATGTTTTGTGAATACGGGCCCTGATGCTGCTGCACTGCAAACATTCAGATTTATGTAAGACCATTTGTCCAATTAAAGATAAAAAAACTGAATTCTCTGTGTCATCCCCCTCTCTTCCCACTTTCTTTCCAAGCCCAGGAATAAATCTTCAAATCAAAACAAAACGAACCCAAAAACCAAACGTAAAAACAAATGTCTGCTCTTTTTGACCCTCCTCACCTGCTGTATGATGTCCTGAGCCGTGCTGTACCGCGGCGCCTTGATCACCGTGTGAGGCTGCTCCGGTGAAACTTCATGGACCTGAACGAAGAACATGTCGTCATCTGTTCCTCCGGCGATGCCTCCTCCACCTCCGCCTCCCTCTCTGCCTCCTGCAGACACCTCCTCCTCCACCTCGGGCAGGGAGTTCTTCTCATTCAGGCTCTGCAGGAACTGAAGGAGGATGGGAAGTAAATGTAGGAGTGAGAGCTTCAAGATGAAAATAACAGAAAATAACACAGACTCTGTTTTTGTCTTTCTCGCTGAAGGCCACAGGAGGGCGCCACAGTCTGTAAAATAGATTAAGTCTGTGAGATTCTACAGATGATGGAGGGATTTAACTTTAAAATTAAATAAGATTAAACTAAAACAAAAAAAAGTGAAACATCTTTTTGAAGAGAGGAGACAAATTTTAATATATTATGGTTATCTTAAAATGACATTTTCTCTCAAGAGCAGATATCAAACCCAAATTTAAAACCCTTTACTGAGTCAAACTTTCCATATTTCATATGCAGATTTTTTATTATTATTATTACTAGCAGGATTTTGTTGTCAGCTTTCAGGTAAGGAACAAATAAATAAATAAATAAATAAATCTTCATAAATCACTTGTATTTTATGTCATTGTTATAACGATTTTATTATTATCATTACTTTTGTATTTCCTTGGTATTGTTAACACCTTTTTTTAAGCCATGTTCAAATGCAAAACAGACCACGTGGTTTACAGATAGTGAAAATTGAAACATTCGGTAAAGTATTAATAACATTAAAAAAATAAAAAAGTTGCTTCTGTATGTATGTGTCTTGTTTTATAAGTTAATTCTTTATTATTTATATTTACATGGTACACTTTACAGTTAACTCCTACATATATATTTGCACAAATAAAAATAAGGTATTTGTTTATTTAAAAGGATCCCCATTAGTTGCTACCAAAGCAGCAACTAGTTTTCCTGGGGTCCATACAATCAACAGTCATACATAACTGAAACATTAAGAGACAGCAAACACTTTATAATAATACATCAACCCCCACCCCCCCACCCCCAACACACACACACACATCAATAAGTTATCATGAGTATCAAGATGTCAGAGAAACAATTTAATAAAGGAAACAAAGAAAGCCTGGCTTCACCAAAAATATGATTTTATAGCAGCTAATTCTATAATGTTAGTTCATAGTAATAAATTGTATCCATCCCTAGTTTAATTTGTAGTATTGACAATTGTTTTGTAAAAACAAAGAACTATTGAGAAGTAGATTCACATAACAAATAAATAACCTGTATTTCTAGAATTTATAATTCATGAATATGTAATCAGCCTAAGTATGCAAATATAAGTTATTTAATTTCTTTTTGAAGTTAATTTTACTATTTGATTTTATAAAGGGAACAAGGCAATTTATTCCACTGAGAAGCTGCTCTGTGTAGAAATGTTTTCTGCATCGCACATGTTCTTGGCATAGGTACCACTACATGATCATGTGTCACCTGTCTTGTTGTATGATTGTGTCTGTTATTGATATAAAGGATCTTTGAATGCAGATATTTTGGCTTAGAGGTTGTACATATCTGATAAAAAAAGACAAGGAGATTAGAATACAATCTTTCCCTGACTTTCTGCCACGAGAGAGCCTGATGCATATAATCAATGCTCGCTCTTGACGAACAGCGCAGAGCTGGACGTGCAGCTTTGTTCTGCACGAGCTGGAGCTTATTCAAGTCATGACTTGATGCACTTGACAGAACAGTAATCAAGCTGAGATAAAACCAATGACTGTAAGACCTGTCTGATAGAATGATCTGTCATGAAATATGCACATCTTCGAATAGCAGACACAGTTCTCCCCATTTTTGTTACAATACCATCAATGTGATGTGACCAACGCAACTGTTCATCAAGGACAACTCCCAAAAGTTTGACCTCACGGACCTGCTCCAATGTGACACCCTTTAAGGTCAGGGACAGAGGTAGACTCTCCTTTAATCCATGATTTGAACCAAAAATGATGCACTTGGTTTTACTGACATTTAAGAACAATTCGTTGTTATGTACCCAGTTAGCTACACAGTGAAGATCTTTTTGTAATATCTCATTTAACTGGTTAACGCTGTGAGCAGCCCTATAAATTGTGGAATCATCAGCATAAATAGTAATAGAGGAATTATCTAATACACATGGTAGAGGTATAGCCTATCCTCACCTGAAAATGCTTTGTTATTTTTATCCATGCCAACCCTTAAACATGGAGTCATGTGTCCTATGTTTTTTTGTTTTTTTGTGTGTCCAATGTTTTTTTTTGTTTGTTTGTTTGGGGGGGATGGACTTCCTGTTCCATTTAAAAGAAAAAAAAGTGGAAATATGTATTGTAAGCATCTTGCCAATAAGTGCTTGTATATTTTCTAAAAAGGTTACTCATAAAAAAATAAAAATAAAAAAGCTGAGCCTGAGCACCTCAGCAGTGAGGGCTTCTGTCATGTGAGGCTGTTCATACCTCCTCTCTGGTCTTCAGGCTGATCCTCCCCACGTATCCCTCCTCAGTGCTCCAGCAGGACACCACCCTCATCACCTCCTCCTCGGGCGCTAGGGGGCGCTGCTGAGCACAGCGCTTCACCTCGCTGCGCTCCTTCGGCAGAGGAATCCTCTCCTCGCACAGGAAGTACTCTGTGGGGCTTCCTGCTAACGATAAGGCCTGGTGGGGGAAAGAAGGACATCTTTAATAACATAATTAGACAAATTTAAGCATCACAAATGTCCGTGAAGCGGCACAGACCGTGTCCAGGAGCTGCTTGGCGGTCGTCTGCTCCGTGACGTTAAAGACGGTGAAGGGTTCAGGACCGGGCGCTCCGTACACCGTTACTCTCTGCTGCGGAAACGCTCGTCCGTCGTCAGAGCTGAACAGCTGTGGAGAGAGCATGTGTTCGCACATCAACGTCAAATCTTCTTTCTGTTTTTGTTTATTTCATTAAACAATTAACCGAGAGAGCAGCAGCACGTGTTCACACATCAATATTAGTTCTTCTGGACAATAAGGACATTGGTATGAGGAGGACTGATAAATGAGATGGATTTTGCTTTGCCCTGACACTGTAACTGTTCCAAAAAAAAAGAAAAATACAATAACAAATCAGTATATATAAAAAACACCAGCAGACAACATGGCAGATCGTTACGTCAGCCTCCACAGAGGGGAGACCCACTGTACGTAGATATAAAAAGATTTTTCTATCTTAATAAAAAGAAACCAAAGCTTTATGAGGATGATTGTTCACCTATTTTGACGGACTTTACATACAAACAGAAACATTATATCCTATAATCCACCATTTCTGTTTGGTGAAATGCTGCCAACTACTGCACATTACACCTTTTGCATCGCCCAGCGTTACACATCAGTCGTCCACAGTAACAGTAAAACATTCAAACTCCTGCAAATCAGGAGCTTTAAACACACAGCTGAACATAAAGCATGCTGGACCCATGTTTGAAATTTTGCAAATAAAAAAATGAATCCGAGTTTTATGTGCGCTGGAAAAACTTATGGGCATAAATTTGATATCAGTGATAGCAACTCTAGTTTAGCTAATACTCAAACTGGTGAAGCAAAACTGTCTACTGGAAGATATTTTTGTGTTACTAGTAGACTTAAAAAAATTACAAGAAAAATAGTACTTGACTAAAGTTTTGCTTTGGTAGAACAGTCTACTCAAGACAAAGTGCACAAAGTAAAATAATTATTTTACTAGTAAAATAAAGTTTTTGTTTACTTGTACTACAAATAATTTAAAAAAATCTCACTAATAGTACTAGTAGACCTAATGCAAATGAAGTAGGAGGGATTATAACCAAATCCAGCACTCTGATTGGTTGTTATATTTTCAAAAGCCAATGGGAAGCCTGAATTTGTTTTCCCCAACCCCCTATTAGCATATAAGGCTTACTAGTCGTACTATTTAACATTTAGTACTAGTGGCACTTGTTTCTTCACTAGTAAAGTCTACTCATGAGCAAGTTGACCAAAATTGAGTACTTGTTCTCAAAATTGAGTACTTGTTCTTCAAATTTAAGCTGAACTACAGTTGATATATATATAATAGCTTTCCATAACCATAAACAAAAGCCATTAAACGCCACACTTTAATATGTCCACACACAGAAAGAGTTTTCGGGTAGGTTTTTAAAAAGCCTCTAAATTTCCACATTAAAGCTCAAAAAGGCAAAA
The DNA here is from genome assembly GCA_036419115.1 of Scarus forsteni. Taxonomy (NCBI): domain Eukaryota; kingdom Metazoa; phylum Chordata; class Actinopteri; order Labriformes; family Labridae; genus Scarus; species Scarus forsteni. Next base: position 15,171,593 of record JAZDUH010000263.1, read on the forward strand.
ATGTTCATTTAAACAATATGCAACTTTTTTGTCTTTTAATTCTCTGCAAAAGCTGTTTAATGTTCAAGTCTATTTCGACAACAGTTGTGACCGGTGTTACGGTTTAACTTGTGACCATATTAACTGGTGTTAGCAGGCATCATCAGGAAATATCTATTCAGTTATATTTCAATCTGAGACATTTCTGATGATATAATCCAATCCTTTATTATATAAAGTTATTTCTGTAGGAGGGATTATAACCAAATCCTGCACCCTGATTAGTTGTAATGTTTTTGTAAGCCAATGGGAAGCCTGAATTTGCTTTTCTCCACCCCCTTATTAGCACATAAGGCTGACTAGTACTACTATTTAACATTTTAATGTATGCTCATAGTACTAATGACACATTTTGCTTTACTAGTAGTCTCACACACACCAAAATGAGTACATGTTTGAGCAAAGTAGGGTTAATATCACAATTATCAGTTTTATTTTCATAACCATAACAAAAACATCGGGGCCACACTTGAATATGTCCACACACAGATGGAGAGTTTTCAAGAAGATTTTTTAAATAGCCTGTAAATTTCCACACAAAAGCTCAAGAAGGCAAAAATATCTAACTAAAATCATGCAACTTTTGTTTACATTCTCTGCAAAAGCTTCACTTGTATTTCAATCTGAGACTTTCTGATAATAAAGTCAAATCTTTTTTTTTAAATAAAGTTAAGTCTGGACTCATTGGTTTCAACATCCCAGTGGAATAAATACTAAAGCCTGAAACAGGCTGTAAATTAAATTATTTTCCCCATTAGAATTTTTGCTGTATCATAGCTTAAACCAGACTTGCAGGGTTAGAAAATTCAGCCATGTGATGCATGAACTCTGGCGTTCCTGTTAGTGAGGCAGTCTTACCTGTGAGGCGGGAGTGACGCCCCCTGTAGGACACTCCTCTGTCCTGCGGCTGTAGATGAACAGACTGGAAACTTCCAGAGGCTCGTTGTGCTGCGTCCTCAGCTGGACGTGTCTGTAACCTGCAATGAAGACATATTAACATGTCTTACATGTTTGGCCATAAAATTTAATATCAGCTCTACTGGCACTTAAATTTAGAGAACATGTACTAAACTCTGATCAACTATGGCATTAGTAGATGTCAAGCAAGTAGTGTCAATAGTACTACTAGTAGATCAAAAAATATTCACTAGTACTACTAGTAAGCCTTATATGCAAAAAAGGCGACAGAAAAACAAATTCAGGCTTCTCATTGGCTTTTGAAAATATTAAAACCAATCAGAGTGCTGGATTTGGTTTTAATCCCTCCTACTTCGTTTGCATCAGGTCTACGAGTCCTAATAGTGAATCTTTTGGCTTTACTAGTACCACTATTACTACTAGACAATTTGCTTTACTTGTGCAACTAGTCAACTTAAAAACATGTCGCAAGTAAAAAATCAAAGCTTTACAAAGTAGCACTAGTAACACAAAATTGTCTAATAGAAGGCGATCTTGCTTTACTAGGTCTACCACTAACGTCTTCTGATGCACTTGAGCGTCCTCCGCCAAGGAGGTTATGTTATTGCCGGCATCTGTCTGTTTGTTTGTTTGTTTGTTTCTCTGATAGCAACATAACTAAAAAAGTTATGGACGGATTTCAATTAAATTTTCAAGAAAAGTCCAGATTGGAACAAGGAACAAATGATTAGATATTATGGGAGTGATCCGGATCACTGTCTGGATCCAGGAATTTTTTTTAAAGGATCTTTAACATTGTTAAATAGGACCATTTTCAGCATTTGTGCATATTACTCCACCAAAAATAGTCAGAGCATTTTGTTTAACGATTTTTCAATCGATTTTTTTGTTCAAAAATCATTTTATTCCAGATTTAAATGCTTCATTTTAGTCTGTGTTAATAAACTCACATGTGATGTGTATTTTTCCTGATATAGTCTGCAGGCATCATCATTGTTCATCTTTTTCGCTGGTGTTAAAAAAGATAACTAAATAGGGGTGTAACGGTACACAAAAATGACGGTTTGGTACATACCTTGGTTTTGGGGTCACTGTTCGGTACATTTTCGGTACAGTATGGGAACAACCCAAAACCATTTGCTTGTTTAGCACGTTTATTAAACCAAAAATTTTTAATTACACAAACTGAAAACCAAAATATATTCAATGTGCTGCTTGGTAATACTAATAAGTTAAATAAAATAAATAAACAACAAAATGTATGAAATTAAAAATCATGAGTTTCTTTTTTAGTTCCTGGCTTAAATGTGGACGACTGGGCACTTTATATCAGGGCTCAATCACCTTTAGCATGAGTTTAAAACCAGCATTTTCCATAGCTAAATATGGTCTTAGATCTGATGCTATAAAAAGTGGTGAGTGGTGCCGTTTTAGGTGAGTTAGCATGTTTGACGTGCTGTTGTAAAATACCCGACCTCAGTTGAACAGTATCGGCACACCGCAGTCATTTTATCCACCTGTCTTTCTCCGTTCCAATATTTCACAATAAAGCCAAAGTGTTCCCAAACAGGAGATTTCAGCGACGGGGGAGGGTCTCCAAGCTCCGGTTGGTTGCTAACAGTAGCCATGATGCACAATTTAGACACAAGTTTTTGTGGTTATGGAAGCTCTTTGATATTCATCTTCTGATTGGCTCGCAGTGGGACGTCACGTCCACATGATATGTACATGATCACAAGAGCACAAATCACAGACCACTTTCCTCATGAATATTAAAAGGCCTTCCCTAACCACGCCAATCGCAGACGAGTACCTCCGTGAATATTACAGAGCCATGTGCAGCAGCTAACGTAAACTTAATGTACTGTTTGAATAAAGCACTGTACCAAACCGAACGTCCATTTCAAGCGGTTCGGTACGGATACATGTACCGCTACACCCCTATAACTAAAGATTGCAAGTTGGCAATATCATAGAATCGGGACTTAAAATGAATTTGGCACCTAAAAAATTGTATAAAATCAAATCAGGAGAAAAGTGTATCATCCCAGCCTTAGTAAATATCCATCCCTGATAGGAAAATTGATAAGAAAACTGTTTTCACTGGCGGTCATTTTGAAAAATGGCTGCTGTTGACAATTCTTGATGCCTCCTTATCCACATCTTTTTGGAATGCCCTTTGCTATCATTTTACCAAATTTCATGCTTGTATCACAAAATGAACAATTATTTTGGAATTTCTAGCTAAGCTGTCTCACCATTTTGTCTTGTTTTTTTACATCCTTGTACTCGAGAGAAAACAACTGTCGAAGTCAAGTTACTTGATTTTGATCCTCGACCCTCGTGGCCTTCTATGTCTCGTACCTTGCTTGAGGGCCTTCAGGGGCAGAGTCCGCTGAGCCGTGGTCTGCGAGCTGTTGTTCTCCACCACGGCGAACCTGAGGAAGCACATGTCCTCGAAGAGCACGCTGAAGCTGAAGTGCTCGCTCCACATGGGGTTGAGCGTGTTCCTGTGGATCGGCTTGGTGCGGAAGTGGCAGCTGTCCACGGGCATGCCCAGGACGTCCACCTCCAGGCAGGGGCTGCCGGCGCTGTTACCCGGGCACACGTTCTGCCCGGAGACGACCTGAGGGAGCGAAGGTGGAGGATCAGATTTAACATGTGGGGGAAAGATGGAGGAACAGAGCAGGAGCCAGCTCGGTCACTCTGACCTGCCAAACAGGCTCCATTTCAGCTCCTCATGCACTCGGTCAGCTTTTATGAGCATGAGATCATCCGTCTGCTTTTTCTTTATTTTTCAATTCTGAAATGCAGGCATCAGGACACATCGTGTACATGGAGAAGCAACAAAAACTCCTCTGCAAATCAGTCTTTTTTTTTCTTATTTAAGTATAAAGAACTAAAAACAATATGGGAGAGCAGAAGTGAGCACAGAAAATCAACCAAAGATACAACATGAATAGTCTCGAGAGGCATAATAATAATAATTAAAAAAAAAAAAATATATATATATATCTATATATCTATATATAGATATTTATATATATATATATATATATATATATATATATATATATATATATATATATATAAAATATGTATATATCTACATATATATATATATATAGTATATATATGTATATGTATATATATGTATATATATATATATATATATATACACACACATATATATATGTATATATATACACACACACACATATATATATATATATAAAAATATATATATATATATATATACATATATATATATATATGTATATATATATATATGTATATATATAAATACATATATACACACACATATATATATGTATATATATATACACACACACACACACATATATATATATCTATATATAGATATATATATATATATATATACACATATATATATATATTAGAGCTTGGCAAAAAGTCTGTTAAATCAATTAATTCTAACTATTTTCTGCAGAAGATTTAAATGAATTAGTCCAATTTTAAGTAGTTGCAATTTTTGTAAAAAAAAAAAAAATACAATTCAGTGTTTCCTCCAGGTTCATTGCCCTGGGGCGGTGGGTTCGGGGCTGCGGGTTCGGGGGATTCTGTCAATAATGCTCCATAATATCATAATTAAAGAGTATTTAGATCTGAATAAATAGTGAGCACTGTGGGCACACAACTACAACATTCTCAAAAGAATTTAAAATAAACTGCATAAAGTATAAACAGTATTTAAAAAAAACAGGAAGAATGTAACATTTCATGTAACCATGTAAGCTCAGCAGGTGGAGAGAAGATGAATCATAAAGTCATAGCAAGTGACTGACAATGAGGAGGAACTACATGCTGAAAGTTTCCTACACTGCTGCTAGCTGTGCTTCCCGTCTTAGTAAGGACAATTGGCTTAAAAATGCTGAGATTTTTGCTTGGAGAGATTGTTTGGTAAGCTTCAGGTCATCCATTAATGTTTGTTTGAATTGGGTTTTTTTTATTATATTTTTTTACCGTTATGGTCGCTCCTTCATCCGCCGCCTGATTGTGAGTGTGTGTGTGTGTATGTCTGTATGTGTCGTGTGTGTGTCTTCATCATCCCCTTCACACAACGCGCCGCTTCCAGTCATTTCAATGAGGGACAGGCGGCAGACAGCACGCGGTTTGGACCGCCGCGGTAGAAGCGGTTGCCGCCGAAGAGCACGCGCACAGATTTTGTCCTGCTGCTCAGAAACCAGCGTTTTGAACTTTCTGGCTGTAGTCGCCTGGCAGCAGCAAATCATATCGTACTATCGAAGAACTGGACGTGAGGAAGCATTTCTACTGAATTGTTTTTAGGGAAGGGAGTGTCATAGTAGTATGTCAGAGTGAGCATCTTCAGAGTAGACGATCTTTGTAATGTTAACGCTGCTAAGGGGGAGCCCGGGGATTGGCTGAGGGTAACGGAAGTGTAGACTGAGAGAGAGAACTGCTAACTGTATGACACACTGTTTGAGTCTGTTAATAAAGAGAATTAATGATTCAGAAGTTATCGGCTCGTTCTATGACAGGGAGTGTTGTGAGACAATTTTAGGTGGCCTCTGCTCTGACGTTCGCTGAATCACCGCTACGTCTCGGCCCGCGGTGGCAGCAGCCTCAATAAAGACTGCATGTGGGGGGACTCCGCCTGTAGAGAGACGGTTTGGTTGCCGCGCGGCTTATCGGTGTTGCACAAGAGGAGCGAGGGAGGAGGCGTTTTTCAGAGCGGAGAGGAAAAATGCATTTTATTAAATGTAAGCAAACCATAGCGACACAACTATGGGCAAGATAGTTCTTGTATAGGCTTGTATTTATTATTTAAGTAGATTAAATATTGATCAGAGAGTTTCATGCTAATACTGTAAAAATATATATATACTATATAGTCTATATATAGATATATATATATATATATTAGAGCTTGGCAAAAAGTCTGTTAAATCAATTAATTCTAACTATTTTCTGCAGAAGATTTAAATGAATTAGTCCAATTTTAAGTAGTTGCAATTTTTGAAAAAAAAAAAAAAATACAATTCTCATGATGGTCGGCCTTGTTGGGTTTGCACAAGCACTTTTATAGGCTTGTATTTGTTATTTAAGTAGGAAAATATTGATCAGATTTCAAATCAAAAAATCGAGTGTTTATGTAGACAAAATATTTATACTACATAATCAACCTATGACACAGACTTTGACTTTAAGAACACACATTTAGACAACATATATATATATATATATATATATATATATATATATATATATATATATATATATATATATATATAGATAGATAGATAGATATATAGATAGATATAGATGTAGATATATATAGATATATATAGATATATAGACATATATAAATACTTCTCCGGGCCAAAAGTTTGGACACACCTTCTCATTCAATGTGTTTTCTTTATTTTCATCTCTATTTACATTGTAGATTCTCTCTGTAGGTATCAAAACTATGAATGAACACATGTGGAATTATGTACTTAACATAAAAGTGTGAAATAAATGAAAACATGTCTTATATTCTAGTTTCTTCAAAGTATCCACCCTTTGCTCTGATTACTGCTTTGCACACTCTTCATTCTCTTTATGAGCTTCAACAGGTAGTCACCTGAAATGGTTTTCTCTTCTCAGGTGTGCCTTTCCAGGGTTAATTAATGGAATTTCTTGCTTTATTAATGGGGTTGGACCATCATTTGTGTTGTTCAGAAGTCAGGCTGATGCACAGCCCACAGCCCTATTAGACAACTGTTAGAATTAATATTATGGCAAAAACCAATCAGCTAAGTTAAGAGAAATGAGTGGCCATCATTACTTCAGTTAGAATCTTGCTGACTTTCTTTTTCTTCAAAAATGGATTTTTTTCCAAATTTAAATGCTTCATTTTAGTCTGTGTTAATAAGCCACTTTTAAATGCAGTCCAGTCTTTTGAAGAGAGAGTATAAACAGCTGGTTAAAATATATTGCTGAATAAATCCTAAAAACAGACTCACATGTGATGTGTATTTTTCCTGATATAGTCTGCAGGCATCAACATTGTTCATCTTTTTCAATCGCAATCGCAATTTAAATTGAATCGGCACCTAAAAAATCGTAAAAAAAAAAAATTCGAATCAGGAGATAAGTGTATCATCCCAGCCCTACTTTTTAATCTTGCTTTCAATCTGGAATTATCTTCTTCATGACCTGGACTGCATTATTACCATTATTGCTATTATTACAGTTAATACCATTATTACTTTTATCACAACTTTGTAATCTTTGTTTTTATGGGCTTTGTATTTTTATATTGTTTTTTTATATTTGTTCATTTTGTTTTTTAAGCTTAATTTTAAATTCTTATTTATGAATTTTTATTTTATCTATTATTTTAAGGAAAACATTTTCCTTATTTTTGCTGTGTTTTAATGTATTTTATTTTACTTTTAAGTGTTCCTCTAAATTGTTTTTTATTTTGTTGCACTGAGTTTCTTTTGACTTTCGTTTACTTTTACTCTTCTCACATAATGATGCCATGTTTAGGTTCTGCTGCTATGTAAAGCACTTTGGGCTGCATGTTTATATGTATAAAAGGTGCTATATAAATAAACTTAGAACAGACGAATTCCCACATCAACTTCAAAACAGACTTTTCATTTTTTCCCTTTGCATAATTTGGTATTTTTGGACCGTAATGTGAAAAAGTGATGAACGAGGGCGATAAATAAGAGGGGGAATGTTCACACGCACATGGAGATCTTTTACGAGGCTCTGCTCTGGTTCACTGTTACACAGATTTGACCGGGTGGCCTTCACGGCTGTCTAATAATGCAAGCAGACGGATCATATCACAATAAAACCGTCCAAACACGGATTAATGGAGCTAATGTGGAGCTGTGGAGAGTGTGTTTAGGTATCTGAGTGATTATGTCACTGCTAACAAAGGAAAGACTAAAATAACTGCACTGGTCATGTTACTTGAAATAATAAAAGAATATGATACCCCATGTTTTTTTTCTTTTAACCCTTGTACTGTGTTCGACTTCTCTATACATGCTAGGGTTGGTTTTGCCCATGCAATAAATCCGCTGTAATTACACTAAAAACAATTATATCTAATAATATCTTTTGGTGTGGGCCTTTCTTTGTCTACATACCCCTTAATTTCAATGATACCAAATAAATAAATAAATAAGAGGTTGATTTGTTACCTCAATTTTACTAGGGGGTGTTCAAACACGGAGGTATGCGTATATACATTTTTCATTCTTATATTATTAACTTAAGTAACATCGACCCAACATTCAGACCCATATATATTTATTTAAATAAAAAAGGCAAAACAGTTTTTTTTCAAGAGAACTCTATGAGTATGAATATTTGTGACCATTTATTAACATTATCTGTTGATCTTAACAGATGCACCATGAGTTCAGTTTTGCTCTAATTATTGCTTTATAATCTATATTCTTTAAATAACAGCGTCAAAATCAACCTTAACAACACAGATGACACTTTTTCTACAGAGTACTTATAATTATTTTTTAAAATTATTTTCTTCATTGTTTAAATAAAGGTTGCAGACAAAGTCAAAAAAAACTTGATGCAATAAACAAATATTAAGTGGTTATTTTAACGGGTCGGTTCAGACCTGAACACAGGAGGAGGGTTAACCTTTATTATTCCACTTTAACTATTACGTAGTTTTTCTTAGAATTAATGCAAAGTCTGGTGAGAAGAATGTTGTTGTTGCAAACTTAGCGGATTTTATGATCCTTTAGAAATATACTCTTAAGTTAAATTATTATTTAAGGGTAGAAAAGCTTATCTACCACCTTTAATTACACCTATATATAGCCTATATAGGCAGTTATGCAGAGTATAAGTCTCTCTTGATATGTGAGGTCACAACATTTCAGTGTTTTTTCAGTTTTAATTAATATTTTAGTCCAATATTTATTCAAAATGAGTCCATTTCAAGTTATTTCCAAGGACATTTTCATAGCATGGATATCCCTTTCCCATCTAACCCTCCCCATACCTCCATTAGCTAAGAAACAGAGAGAACAAAATATTTATTTTAATAGATAATTAAGTGAAAGAAAATAAGTAAAATTAAGCCAAAAATTAGATTTATCAATGTACTTTAACATTCCAACCAAAAAAAAATTAATGGATATGTACATAAGTTAATGAAAAGAAAAGTAAATGAATAAATACATAAATAGTGTACATAATCTATGTCCATACAGATGTTTTTACAACAATAATTATTTGCTGAAATTCATTTTAAATGATGTAAAGGGTCAGTCCTTGGGCATTGCCCACTTTTAATTTGGTCCAAGAGGCTCCACTTTTTCAGAAATGATAGGACTCGTTCATAGCTTATTATCTTGGTCATTGCTTCGATCACAACTTTTTAGGGTTACTTTAAAAAAAGGAAAAATGTTGGCAGACTAGACAAATTGCCATTTTTTTTGTGAATCAAATTGAAATTGCGATATAGTTCAGAAAAAATGTAATTAGATCTTTTTTTGAAATCATTCAAGAAGAAGTTATCAAGAAGTCTAAATCTGAATGTGAACTAAATTAAAGAAATAATTCACTAAAAATGTGTTAATCTATAAGTAAATGTTTGGAAATAAAGGGAGAATACACATATTTTTCCATGTTAGGACTGTTTTACTTTTACATTGTTATATTGGGCTGCGATAAAAGTGTATATAAATCGTAAAGTTTAGGTAGCCCTATAAATCTGCCTTTCTGCTTTACTATGGTCGTGATACTCACCGTTAGCGAGTAGACGGCGGGGCTCATTTTCTCCACGTCTCTCTCCATGGGGCAGAACTGCTGGTAGAGCGGACAGCTGCGATCCCACAGCACCGGCGGCTTCAGGACGTAGCCGCAACCGCCGTTAGCTTCAAACAGAGCTGTGTTCAAGTGCATGGGCAGGTCTGTGAAACAAAGATTAAACCATTTATTTCCACTCACTAAAATGAGATTTTTATTCATTTACACTACTGAAAGCCTCTTTTGATCCTTTGGAAAACCCTTTCATGCAGGAATTATAAAATCACAGAGGAAAAATTTTGAAAAATTGTTTTACTTTTCAAGTTAAAGTTAAAAATCAATCTATAAAAGTCTTCATGTCTAACCAAATAAAATCAAATGATATTGTACAATGATAGAAGACAGCATGTACCTGAAAACAAACAATCAATAAATAAAGCCAAAAAATACACCCATTGACCAAACAAACTGCATATGCTCATACAATTATCAAATTTAAACCACTAAAATGTATTTACCCTGTACTGTATCATTTACCTTTAATGCATATTTGAAACTGTTTTTTGCATTGTTATTCCCAGCTTGGTATTGTTTTATTTTGTTTTATCTTGTCTTATATATGTCTGTCGAAATTAAATAAATAAATAAATAATCATAACAATAATAACAATAATGATGATAATAATAATAATAACAATAATAAAACTAATTATAAAAATACAATGATGATAACAATAACATTTATTATGATTATTATTATAAAAAATAACAACAAAAAATAATAATTATATATAATATATATAATATATATATATATATATAATAATAATAACACTAATAATAATAACAATAACAATAATAGTAAATAAAAATACTACTACTAATAATAGTGATAATAAGAAGAATGATCATCATCATCATCATCATCATCATTTTACGAAACTATGGAGGGTTTGGGAATTTACCACCCGGTAGTTTGACATGAAACTGCAAACTAAAGGGAATAAGATTTATTCCAAATATCTGTTTGCTGTGGTGGACACCATACATGAAAGGGTTAGCATTCAGACGCAGCCTCACCGTCGGTCTGGTAGTTTAGCGCCACCAGCTGGATGCCGTGCAGCCAGAAGAGCAGAGGGTTGGGGTTGGTGGAGTCGATCCTGGTGGCTGCCGGGTAAGTCCGGAGCAGCTGGCTCACCGTGTGCTGGATCAGTTTCTGCGAGTACCGCCGGCACAGACGCTTGGCGGCGTTCTCGTTCACCGAGGAGATGTGGTAGCACTTTGGGGTGCGGATGATGGCGCTGAGCGAGGTGGGGGCATTGAGGACGGGGGACGTCTGCTGCTCCTCCCAGCTCAACCGCTCGGCGCCACCTAGAGGATGAACAGAGGAAACACGGATACTGTTTTTGTTTTTAGCTCTTAAATTAGCGTTGTGACCTTGTATCAGGAAAAGTTTGTCTATTTTTTCAACTGTATATTGCCCAGCTCTTTGGACTGGGCAATATATCAATTAAATCAATTAATTTGAATTATTTTCTGCAGAAGATTTAAAAATTAAAAATCAGGATTTTTTTCATTCACTGACTTAAACTGTAAGTAGTTGCAAAAGTCTGAAAAATTATAAATACTGAAACTTTGTCCAGTTTTACACAAGCACTTTTATAGGCCTGTATTTATTTTTTAAAACCAGATTAAATATTGATCAGAGAGAAACATGTTAACAAGCTGTGAAAATCCCTCAGCTTTTAGTGTTTATGTAGGCAAACCTGCCTGTGTTAGAACTACATAATCAACACCTTATGACACACACTTTAATTTAAGAGGGAAATTCTGATTTATTTAGGAATATATTTTGACAAAATAAAGGCAGAACTTCATTCATGTCATTTTTTTATCACTTTGAGTTTTTTTATTTGCTTTGAAAAAAAAAAAAAGATTAGAATTGTACATTGAGTTTTGTTGGGAAAAAAATTAGGTTTCTTTTTAGGTCATATGGCCCAGCCCTAGTTTCTCTATATGTCAGGCAAAGATTTACATATAAATTATTTTGACCATGTGAACAAGCAAAAATGCATTGATTTGCTGCAATGTGATTGGCTTAATCATGTGAACAAGCAGCTAAAGTGTCCTGTTAATATATCTTAATCACTTTACCTTTCTTGGATCACTAGAAAGCCTATACCAGCTGATTGAGCGAAAGGTTAAGTGCACATTTGACTGGCTGCAAGCCAATCACAGGGCTGACATACAGAGACAAACAGTCAGACACATGCACACTCAGTCACCAATCAACCTAACAATGTCATCTAAGGATTTAGGGATAAACTCATACTCTTATGGCCACTTTATTAGGCACCTTTAAAGCTTCAGCAGGTTTTTGACCATGCCTATAAGCCTAAATGCATTGATTTGCTGCCATGTGATTGGCTTAACAGTCCTCCAAGTGATCTTTCTTGGATCATTGGGAGGACTGAGCCTATACCAGCTGATTGAGCAGGAGGTGAGGTACGTCCTGGACTGGTTGAAAGCCAATCACAGGGTTGACATACAGAGACAAACACATGCAGACTTATTTGAGCATGTGTTTTGAACTTTGAAAGAAAAGAAGCACTAAAAGAAAAGCAGACATGCACAAGGAGAACTTGAATCCTCCCTCCACCACGTGCAGCCTCTGAATCATCTCTGAAACATCTCAAACAAAGACAACATGAAAACATAAATTACCTCTCCCAGGGGTGCGGTTCGGGGTTATGATCTCGCCCGTTGCGCTGCAGCGAGCCGGAGCGTTGCCAAATATGGACTTCCTGCTCTTCCCGCGGTCCTTCCCCCTGCCAGAGCCGGCCGGGGACAGCGTGGACAGGCCTGTGTTCCCACAAACACACACAGGCACGAGGCAGACGAAGAGGAAAGTGGTCAATAATGCAGCACAGACGGCCTGGAGACAGCACACTCATGACATCATCATCCCCCCTCCATTTGTTACTCAAAATCCAGAAGCTCATTTTCTCTGGACGCTCATAATGAGGAAGAGGGCCCTCGGCCTGCCAGACACCACTCAGGGAATATTTGTTCATGTCGGATCAGTGTCTCATTTCCATTTATCACTAAATACCACAAGAATTTTCCAAACCGTGAGGCTTTTGCTGAAGATTTTTGTGTCTGTGCAGGCGAGGTCGGACGGGTCATGTTGTCCATCTGTGCTGATGTGAACATGAAATCTAAAAAACATCTTCAAGGAACTGTCTTCAAACTCAGACCACATTTCCTCATGAATTCAATGATGATCTGATTACATTTTGAAGGTCATAGTTCACTGATTAAGTTCTTGAAACCTGATTCTTTAAGCCAGGGGTGGGCAACTTTAATGACCGAGAGGGCCACATAAAACCATTTTTCCCAGCCTGAGGGACACATTGTTACAAATTTTCAGAAACTCTCGACGAGGAAAAAGAATGTTGGATAAAAAACATATGAGAATATTAATTTGTCATAAAATTAGCATACCAATATTCATATATTACAACATAAATATAAGTTATTGTGCATAATCAAATGAAATTGACATAGAATTCAAGCAAATTTAGCTAACATACATGGAATTAAAGCCAACGAAGCTATTTTCAAATCAATAAAATGATGTGTTATTCAAATTTTTAAAGCTCAAATATTTTGCTGCTGCCATTTATAAAATAGAATTTTGAGTAACAATTGATATAATGTTCAAAGGCTTCATAAAAGAGTTTTCTTCATATTTAGAACTGCTGGTTGGGAATGAATGGCGGGCCACATTTAGTGATGTGGAGGGCTGCACTTGGCCCCCAGGTCGCCACTTGCCCACCCCTGCTTTAAAGCGATATTCTGGGATGGAACAAGTTGGGTCCTATCACAAGGTTTAAGGCAGAAATTACCCCTACAGCGGTGTTTCTGTGCAGCAGAAGCCCAGGGCATCCGCACAAAACTCCCCCTCCCCATCGAGTCGTAAAAAAGCCTCCACTGCTCAGCCACAGCCACAGGGGTAATTTCTGCCCTAAACCTTGTGATAGGACCCAACTTGTTCCATCCCGGAATATCACTTTAAGCGATCTCCATCAAACTGTAACTGATGTTCGTTCTGACTAAAGGATGATCTGATTAGCCCTGCAGAGCAGACGGAGATGCCTGATTCTGAAATCCTGCGAATCCGTCTTGCCAGCCTTCACTGTCTAACGGCTTCACTAGGTTAAATGCTTAACGGACCAATCAGGGAAGAGAGGAGGGAGCTGCAGATGTGAGCGGACAACAGGAAGTGACTTGACAGGAAGTCAAGTCAAGAGGACGAAATGGAACAAGGAGGCAAAATTGACAGCGAGAAATAGTTAGCGTTAGCTTCAGACGCTGTGTCTCAAGACGCCGGAGAGACAGTTAATGACGCCGCTGCCGTTCCCAGTCCTAAGAGGTACAAGTTTGTTTCCTCGTTGACCGCATATATTTGTATTAAAGAACAACACACTACTTGGTAACTTTTCAACGTGCTACTAAAAATATTTGTGTGCTACTAGATTTTTGAACTTGGTAGCACCCGTGCTACTTGGGAAAATGCTAAGTGTCAAGCCCTGCATGTACAGTACTTGCTTCTGCCGGTCCGGCTTTGACCTGTGAGCAGTTGGAAAAGTGTCTATCCCTACTCTCTCACCCACTTTCACTAGCCTATCTACTGTCTCTCTCCATTAATAAAGGCACAAAATGCCAAAAAAAACAAAAAAAACAAACGGTAGTCTTAAGGTAGTTAAGCTAACGGCTAATGGTTGTTGTGTTGTCTATGGCTAAAGTCTAACAAGGGCAAACAACAGTTAATGGCTGTTAGCCTTTACCTGTAGCAGCTTACTGTTGTTAGCAGCTAACAGCTAACCGTTAGCCGCTTTGTCTAGCTGCGGGCCGTAAGGTTTTCACCCTTAAGCTTTATAGCACGTACACACCTTCAAAAGAAGGAGGGTTGGTGATTTTAGGGGTGAAGATGATGCTGAATGGTGTAGTCGACCTGGCATGTGCTCCCACACCTGACCTGAATAGGTTTTTTGGGGTCAAAACTTAAGATGATATGATAATCTTTTGTTGCAAACAGCAACTTGTGAAACCAAATGTCGCAACAAATGCTTCTAAAACTTTGCACAAACGTCCAACAAGACAAAAGTGTGGATGGACTACATTTGGAGATCATAGGTTGATGGTTGATGATTTATCGGTCTTGGATCGAAATCGCAATTTCAAAGATGCAATTTTTGCAGCGCTCCTGACTGACCCAGGATCTGTTGTTTCACTCTTTTCACATACAGTTTAACAAATTTGCTGTGAGCAGGTCAACAACACAAAGCCTCTGTTTAGGAGAAGAAGTTGGAGTTTCCCTTAAATAATGAAAACAGATTATTTATCATCCATATTAGATGATAACTAATGTTTTATGTGCTTTTGATCATTTATTACCTTACTGTTGTCTGTTCTGTAAACATAGTGAATACTGAAGCTTAATATGAAGAAAATCATGAATTGAATTGAAATGAAATCAGAATATCTGCCTGGTAATCGCAAGCAGATCTTTTCTTAAAATCGTTAATCCCTAGGTCATGGGTTTGAGGTCACTGGGCATCGTGTTCACTTTCTGCTTGTGGGAACAAAATCTCAAAAATGCTCAGATTTTCTTCCAATTTTGCACAAATGTTCCGAGTCGAGCGCAGACTTGTTCAGCTTTGTCCTGACCGACAGTGCATTTCTTCTTATTTAAAGTGCAACTTGAATTATATGATCATAAGATGATGAGAAATAGACAAATTTATTTGGTAATTGCAAAATCATGAGAAAAACAGAAAGGGGAGCTTGTAAACAAAAGCTCATACTGCCTTTTTTCCCTTTATTGATCATCTGAAAACTCTGAGCTCCTGTTTTTTGGTCGATCTGTTCAGGCATGAACCATCGAGTGTGAATCCAGTGGCTAGGTGCAGAGCTGCACTGCTGGCATGTGAAGAAGATGGATCAAGGATCAAGAACATAAACTGAAAAGACTGGGGGGCCAGTTGCTGCAGAATGCTTTTGCAGATTCCTGTCAAACTTTGCACAGACGTTCTCTCAGATTTGACAATGAACTGATCAAATGTGGGAGGCACCACGTTAAAGTTGAAGTGACCCACCTCTGTACTTTCAGTCTAAGATGATGTGCGCCTCACAAGAGCTTGAAACACCATGTAGTAGGTCTGGTTTTAGATAAAGCAGCGTGCCAAGAAGGCCGGCTGCAGTCTGCTGTCCATGGAAACAGTAAACAAATAAAGCCACAGTGGAAACATGGGCAGGTTTGGGGGGGGAAAGGGGAAAAACACTGAATTCAAGATAGGAAGCTGACATTAAAGGGATGGGAATAAAGAATTGAGAGAAATGTCAGCAATAAATAGGTATTAGGGGAGGTTTACGGGGGTCCAGAAGGCAAAGGGACAGTTTTTGGACCAATCGTATCTCCCATGGGGAGAAGAAGGAATCCTCCTCTCAGTGGGTGTCCTGTGTGGGAGAGGAATGGAGTGTAACAGAGGGATATTAAATGTCCTTCAATGAAATACTTAAAACACAACACGCATCAGGGAGAGGGTTGACCTCTTAAATATAACATGGGAGTGGAAATGAGTCAGTCCAGTCAGAGCGGAGTCAAGCTGGAGGGGCTGGGAAAGACGGATTCAGACAGAATAAATCAGAATGAAGGAGAAGGGGAGGATGGCGGAGTAAAAACTGAGAAATGAAATATGCTGTACCGGGGAATTTCACCGCCTGGCAGTAGATGATGAGGTCGGAGAGCTCCTGGGCGATCTGCCGGCTCTCCTTCTTGTTCTGGGGGAGGTAAAACTCCTCGCCGAGCTCCATGTCAAACACCTGAACGGGAAGGAGACGGAGGCACTTTGAGTTACATATGTTGTAGGAAAAGTGCTATATAAATAAAATTTGATTGATTTGTGATTGACATGGAGGTTTAACTAGAGAACTGGACCAACATATCTGCTTCCTGATGGGTAATCTGAAAAGTAAAACCTGAAATGCTGCTAAATAAAGAGGCAATGTATTTCTTAGTTTGGAAGTTAAAGGGTTAAAGCAAGCTTCTTTAAACAACACTACAGAGTTAAATGAATGAATAATCATTAGATGAGGCTGTTAGTGAGGTAATAAAACTTCTCCAGACCTTTCCTTTGCTCTGCGTCGTGCTGTCAGACTTCTTCATCCTCTTCGGTATTTCATCCACAGGTTGCTCTTCTTTATCCGCTGAGCTCTTCCCCTCCGGTTTGTCGTCCAGGATGTTATCTGTCAGAGAATAAGACTCATTACGATAGTGCTGCTTGAACTACTTTGGCCTAACGAAGAGCAAATCACCACAGTTAAGCAGCAGAATGCTAAACAAATACAAATCAAGCATCATTTTCACATCAAAACTCGGTCATGATAGCTGCCTGATCTGGTAAAGCCAAGCAGAAATGATCATAGCAGCAAAGTCCAGGGCTGCAGTGGAACAGTCCTTTTTGTTTATAAAGGTTCCTAAAGTGAGTAAAACGATCTGAAGTAGTTTGTGATCAGAGCTGTTGGAATAGTCTAAATGCTTAGGAAAGGAGGCTCAATGCTTCCTTTATTATCTCCTTTAGCATAGGATACACCGAACCATCCTTCAGGAAAGGAGAGGAGAATATTCTGTCCCACAATTCTCTGCAGCAGCAGCATTTATAAACATTTATTTTTATATCCAACTGTTTCTGAATTCAACAGAATAATGACTAAATTAATTTAGTGTGTGTGTTGTATGTGAATTGTGCGCGTGGGTGGGGTCTTTCATTTTCATTTGTCTGCAAATTTCTGCTTTTTATGTCATTTATGTTATTTTATTTCTTATGTGAAGCAATTTGTGCTGCAAATTGTTACATGAGATGTGCTACACAAATGAAGTTTGATTGACTGATTGGTTGAATACCTTAAAAAATTATACCGACAAACACTTTTGTTCATATTAGAGGATGACATTTTTTGGGAATTAACGTGGGTCACGTGATAGGAGTCATTTTTTAATTATTCCCGTGATCTGGACAGGATGGGAAAAAAAGCAACGGGAGCAACATTAATAGATGATCACTTTCAGCTGTGTTAAACAACCAGATGAACAGATGCGTCCATTTTTGTAGTCATCTCTCAGTGAGAGCCAACACTCTTGACCGCGCTAGCAACACAAAAGAACTACAAAAGTGGTTTGACTTCCTGTCACCACCGGAAGTGAAAAGGGACTCAGAGCGGCTGCCGGCGACGCACATAACAAAACAACATGGAGGGAGAAGATGGCACGTCGAAAAGAGAGCTGCAGCACAAAGTTAAAAAAAAAACCTTAAAGGCAAGGCCTTTTATATGCACTGCACTTTTACCTAAAATAAAAAATGCAACATTTTTTCAGCATGTTTGGTTTTATTCAAACAGGAATGGGACAGGAGTAGGGCTGCCACGATTAGTCGACTAGTCGTGACTAAGTCGACTATCAAAATAGTCGACGACTAATTTAATAGTCGACTAGTCGTTTTGTTTTTTAGGTGTGTCTTCTCACAAAACTGCCGCTGTACCTCTGCTGTCTTGTCTGCCTATCTGTCCTGTTTTCTGGTCATCACACCTGCAGGAATCAAACCAACACACCCCGAAACACACTCATGCATGTGGCGTATGCACAACTACGCAGGCACCAAAGTTGCCAGGTCTGCTCATAATAAGCGATTTGGGCCACCAGCTGCATGCTGGTGCAGTATGCTGCAGTTCATGCATGAAGTGACTAGTCGACTAATCGCAAAAGTAGTCGTTGACTAGTCGACTATCAAAATAGTCATTTGTGGCAGCCCTAGACAGGAGACGGAGTCATTTTGAGTGGGATTGGGACAGGACAGGATTTTCTCTCTGGGAGTGGGACGGGACAGGAGTGAAAATTTGCTCCCGTGTCATGCTCTAGTTCATATGCAACTACTAACAGCAGTGATAACCAACTGGCGGCCCAGGGGGCCACATCAGGCCCCTCAGAGCTTTAATTTCGGCCCTCTGACTGTTATTATACAGCAGAGGATTTGGGCCACTGCAAAGGAAGTTTCTGAAGAGATTTATCTTTTTCTTGACTGTGAAAAATTAACAATATATGCAATGTTAAGTATGGATTAATTCTCAAAATTCTTAATTTTCTCCTCATAATTTCTGCTTAAATTTCAGAGTTCTGATTTTCTTTCTACATAATTACCTCCGCCAAGGAGGTTATGTTTTTCGGGGGGGTTTGTTTGTCTGTCTGTCTGTCTGTCTGTCTGTCTGTCCGTCTGTGAACAAAATAACTCAAAAAGTTATGGATGGATTTTGATGAAATTTTCAGGAAATGTTCAGCATAGGAAAAGGAAGAACTGATTCAATTTTGGTGTTGATCCAGATCACCTTCTGAATCCGCCATGACGAAAAATGTGATTTTTGTGAATGATTACTGAACTAAAATAGATATCATTATGAATCCAGTTGCTAATGGAATGTTTTCATGGTCAAGGAATCTAAATATTTAGATGAAATAAAGGTAGGACTAATATTTATGGTGAAAATCACAATATGAGTGAGGATTGTGGCACTGGCAGAGGTCTGCGCTCTCCAAGTGCACTAAAATTGATCTCAGAATCTTAAAAATCCTTTCAGAATTCTGACTTTTTACAGACTTAAAAACAACTTCAACCTTAAATATTCTTTTCTTTTTTAAGGTTTTTGTTTGCCCTTTTGGTTTGTGGTATTACTGAACATGAGGAAGATATGTTTTTGTTTTAAAGACAGCTGTTTGTCATTTTAACTATTGATGAAACCCCATGTAGCTGCTTCAGGACTGGTGCACCAAAACACTTCATCATAATTGTTTTTAATTATTATTAGTGTTTTCTTAACTCTGCCCCCAGTGCATATGCCAAGGAACAAACTGGCCCTTGTATAAATGCAGTTGGTCATCCCTGACTTACAGGCACCATCAGTCCTTTCCAAATAAATATGAAGAAGTGAATTCCTTTCCAAGCAGATTGAATTTACTGTAAACGGGAGCAGCGTCTCGGAGATCCTCCCTTTGCTCTCGTACTCCCACACTAGTTTATCACAGCCAAAAATGCAGAATGAAACATATCAGCTGGAGCATGCAGAAGCTTTCTATCTCTGAAAACTTGTTTAATAACTGATGTGTGGGATTATTTTCTTACAGATCTGACCCTGACTGAGGACTGAGGTGGACCGGACGGAGGCCAAAGGCCAGAGGCAACCTGGAGTAAGAACAAGTAAAACCAAAAAGCAGAAGCTAGCAAGTGTCCTGAAGAAGCAGCACGCAGGGGGCAGGGGCGCTGGGATGGTGGAGGTCAGGGTCTGGGACCGGGACAGGGTAGTTTCCCCTGGTCTGTTGTTTAGTGTGGGGGCAGTGCAGGGCCTGAGAAACCAGATGGCTTTGTTTTGTTTCCCGATGAGCCTGCCCAGCCACTGGCGAGGTCACAGACAAATACAGTGCAGAGGGGGAGCTGATGTGTTTGTTGGAGGAAGAAGGACCCACAGAGACGGCCCAGGATCCAAAACACCGACTGAAATGAATGAAATGTTTCGGGGCACAAACTCGTCTGATCTCTCCGTCAGTCTCCAAACAAACTCGCTGGATGAAAGCAGACGGTCCGAGAAAGAGAGTAAGCAAACATGCCAACACGACAAACGAAACGTGCAACTGAAATACAACACACGGAGCAAATATTAACAACTTTACAATGAATTATGAATGATGACTGTGGAGCAAAACATGAGGCTTAAAGGTGCTATGAGGAGAAACTATTACTGGCGACATTAGACTCTGCTACCCATGAGCACGCGTGGTGACTGTTATAATGCTGCGTTCAAGTAACCTCGGAACTGGGAGTGACATCATCTCCGACTTATCAGCGTTCCAGTTGAAGTCGGAAAAAAACATGCTGATCTACCAGGCTATTGTTAGCTGTTGTTAGCACACCCTGCGTTGTTGTTCACAAATATCACATGAAGAATGTGATTATCACTCTGGCAGCATTTTTGTAAATATAAGTCTAACAATACTATGTATACAGCTGATCTAGAGCGACACACCCCAGTCAGAAGTGACAATAAATGGATTATTACAGGAGCTAAATAACTGTTCACACTGGGGGCATCCATCTTCCATTGTCAACTCAGGGGTGGCAAGGTTTCACTGAGTTCTCAGTAGGAAATTCCGACTTCGGGGGACGTTCTAGTTGCAGTTTCCTACTCGGAATTCGGAAATTCCTACTTCTGAGTACAACTGGAACGCACCAAAAGACGTGACCCAAGCCAAAGTGTGTGTTTGTTGTGATGCTAATGAATGCAGCTCAGACCTTCCTCAGAACTCTGCATTGCTTTACAACTTCTTTTTACAACAACTTACAGGATGCAAAGCCACGAGGTAATGTATCTCTTTCTAGTTTCGTAGCGGTAGTTTTGATGTGTGACAACAAGCAATTTTTGGAAAACTTAGTATCGTAGTTTTGTAGCCAGCTATATATGGCTACTTACAGCCCGGTGCTCTAAGACGTGTCTGAATAATATAAATTTGCTCTAGTTTTAATTGTCTTGTTCCTGAAGTTGAGTATCCAGGCCAGTCCAGCCCTGTCCGACCCGACCGTGAAGCTAAGGAATAGCATTTATAGATAACCTATTTTGATGCTATAAAACTCATCTTAAAGTGTGTATTTCCATCAGGCAGATATCTAAAAGTCAGACTTTTTTTGTAATTACTTAGAAACTCCTCACAGTCCCTTTAAAAAAAATAATCAAGAAAGCTTCTTAAACCTGGCACTTGGGACATATTTGTAAGTCTTTGGGTGCATTCAAATTTTCCTTTTTTTTAGTAAGGAACCTTCCTAACTGAGGAAATGACCCAGAAGCATTCATATGTCAGCCCTGATAAGAGCTGTTCGAATTCTCCAAAAGTTAAGGAAAGGAGGCTCAATGTTTCCTTTATTATCTCCTTTAGCTTAGGAAACACCAGACCATCTTTTACGAAAGGAAAGGAGAAAGAAACGACCCATAATGCCTTGCTGCAGGCGACGAGTATAAAATCAGCACTTGCCAAACGTTTACAAAGATTATGAAGGAGAAAGGACGAGTTTTGTGGGACTGTTAAGATATGTAGGTTATATAATACCAAGTAAACATTTTTTGCAGGTCTAGAGAAAAATAAATGCTTCAAAGTCAGTGCTTTAAAAAAAACAACCTTTCGTTAATTTCTTTATAGATAATTTTAGAATGGAGGATGGATTAACAATTAAGGGTCTGATCCACTAAAGGTTTGCGTGTATTAAACAAGTGCAGACTTGATAGCGTGCAAATCCGATCTACTAACAGCGTGCACTAAGGATTGAGTTTGTCAGATGAGCAGAATAGCACGCGCAGTCCATTTAGCGTGTTTGCCCTCATGAATATGCAGAATACATGCCGATCATCAGAACATGCAAAATACTGGAGGAGGAGATGCAAATGTGATCATTTCGTACCCGCAATGCAAGTTATCAAACCTGCAAGTGATTGTGTGCAGTGTTTTTTGCGTCAGAATTTAGTACGTTTACAAAGCAGGTGCAAAAAAGGAACAGTGTTATGAACAAGAGGCCGTGATCATGGTGGCAAACAGTGTTCACATTACAAAATGACGTGATGAAAAAAAGGCAAACATACTTGTGGTAAGCAAGTGTGTTCATTTTTCATTTACGGCCTCATAGCTCTCCCAAACTCTCCATAGTGACAGCCGATAGCACATGCTAAATCCTCCTCTCCTGCTATCAATTGCACACAAAGTGATAGTAGACCACCCGCAACATGCCCATGAATAGCACGTGCAAGTTTTTAGTTTGCACACCCAATGTAGCAACAGTTATTTTGGCTCTAAGTAGATAAGGCCCAAAATGTTATAATTTATGAGGCACTTAATTCAAAGCATTTGTTTTTCTCCATAATTGCATACAATGTTGATGAATAATAAACAAACAGTTGTCCTCGATCCCTATATTAATATTATATACTGTATATTGGTTACGGCATTTCCATAAATCTTCATTTATGAAGTGAAGCATGCCAAGCAGAGGAACAAAAACTCTTCTTGCAGTTCATTTTCTGAACACTGTAGCTCGTCATAGCTTACCTACGTCAAAGGAAATCATCACATAAATATGACACCAAAGTGAAAGTGCAGTTGAATTCCTTTCTCACCACAATTCTCCTTTCCTTTCCTCTTATTCTATCCTTTCCTTGACACTGTGATGTTTCCATCATGGCTAGGAAAGGACTTAGGAGAAGACTTTTCGATTGCACCGACAGTCAGAATTCTTAAAGGCTTTAAATAAACTTCAATCCTGATGGATTTTAATGATTTTACCAACTTAATAAAAGCCTTTGAGTATTTCTTGACCTGGTTTGACTCTGTTTTCATGCTTGGAGTGTTGGTTTTATTTTCTTTATTTTAATTTTTCTTATGTTCTCTTAGGGCTGGGCGATATGGCCTAAAAATAAATCCCCGATTTTTTTCCACAACACTCTATTTACGATTTTAATAGATTTTTCTCTCCCTAAAAGAAACAAAACAAAACCTCCCAGTGACATAAAAATGAAACAAATCAAGTTTTGCCTTTATGTCGTGTAAATTTTTCCCTCTTAAAGTCAAAGTCTGGGTAGTAAAAGGTTGATTATGTAGTATAAACGTAGGCAGGTTTATCTACATAAACACTAAAAGACTGAGGTATTTTTACAGTATTAGCATGAAACTCTCTGATCAATATTTAATCTACTTAAATAACAAATACAAGCCTATACAAGTGCTTGTGCAAACCCGACAAGGCAGACCATCATGAAAATTGTACACGACTTACAATTGGACTAAGACAAGAAAAAAAATCTTGATTTTTAATTTTTTAAATCTTCTGCAGAAAATAATTTGAATGAATTGATTTAATCAATTTGTGGCCCAGCTCTAGTTTCTCTCATTGTCTTTGAGTCCTGATAAACTTTCCTTTTGAGCCTTAAATCAACACATCGATTTCTCGTCAGTGTGCAGTCTCAATCGGTGACATTATCACTTTTACATTTTCTCATTATCGATTTCAAAAGACAACAATGCACATAAAGTTAGCATAATTATCCTGCAAGCTGAAACCAGCAGCTGCTTTAGTTTGATGGCACGATCAGCAACAACACAGCTCGGTGCACGTCTACACACCAGCGTTTCCTCTGTGGTAATTCTGTCATGAAGGACGACCTCAGCAAGAGAATCAAACACTGCGGCCATCATTTCTCAATGTGAAATGTGTTTAATTTGAACTTTACTTCTCAGAAAAAGAGGAAACTCTGGTGCACAGAGAGAGCGAGGCAGTTACCTTCAAGGCCATAGGAGGCAGTAGAGGCTGTGAGGACATCGGCTAAGGAGGAAAAGAAACGAAAAAACACGGGAAAGGAACGAGAGTGAGGATAGAGAGTTGATTTAGAAAGACATTTAATGTTAATAAATAAAGAAAAGAACAAAGTTTGAGAAAAAGAAACTCAATCGAGGGTTAAACTGTAAGAATGTATGGGAAAGGAACTCATGTTTGTGATTATTCTAGGTGGAAAATCCAAACTTACCATCTGATAGAGACTCGTAGTCGTAATCATACTCGTCCTCTTCCTCCTCTTCTTCCTCGTTGGCGTGGTTGCTTGGCGAGGTGACCCCTGGTGACCCGTTGCTGGCCTGAGCCTGCATGTGGGCCAGCTGATGCGCCTGGGAAAGGGTTCAAATGCAGGAGGTGATATTTACAGGGTTGATCCTGTAACATGATTGCATTGTTGGCATCCTGGAGGCTATTATCATGCACTTCCTGTCCTGGCTGATGCTGAACTATGCCAATATTGTTCACATTTGAGCACATTAGCATCTTTTATTTATGTGTGAAAGCCAAGTGCTAAATACTGCAAGAGCTAATGCTGGCCATTTAAAGTGAGCTTTATGGGGGAATATAAATTATGTATACGTGAAGTGACCTTCTGTTTGAGGATATCCACGGGCGCTTGGTGAGCCTTCAGCTTCTTGTTCTTCAGCAGGATCTTCCCTCGCAGCTGCAGCGGCGACGGCAGGTGAGGGTCGTCGCTGAAGTCGCTCTCAAAGAGGAAGCGAGTCACCAGCCGGTCTCCGATCACCGTCTGGAAAAGAAACAGCATGTGCAGACATCAATAAACCACGTCAGACCATGTGAGCAGAATGTTGAGTAAAGGAGGAGAATCAAAGCGGCGTTATCACCACGAAATAACACTTCAAATAAACAAGCCGGCGGTGACATAAGCTGGCTGGAGGCTCCGAGATGTTTGAACATGAAAGGCTTCGCTTTATCGAGAAGAGTCAGTCTCCAGGGAGGAGAGGACGCTGGGAATCTTTGTTACATAAAAGCAGAGATGATATTCAAAGATGTGAATGTGCAGGGCAGGAGTTTATGTCTCCAGAAAGATGAAGAAGAAGAAGATTGAGGAGAAAGTAGAAGAAGACAAAGAAGGAGAAGAGAAAGAAGGAAGAGAAAAATAAAAATAAAAAGGAAGAAGAAGAAGAAGAAGAAGATGGAAAAGAAGGAGAAGAAGATTTTTTAACAAAAAGCTTTATTCACAATAAAAATAAACAGCCAGGCACTTAATGTTTAACATCTACTCAGCATAGACAGTATTTTAATAACTAATTTTCCATCAGATACATCACATGAAATATTTTGTAAGCCCCACAACTGTAAAAAGTCATCCGTTCGTCCCATGGCCTTGTGGAAGTAAAACTCCAGCCTCAGTCTGGCTGTAATGTTGCACTTCCAAAAAGAAGAAGAAGAAAGAGAGGAAGAAGCAGAAGAAGGAGGAGGAGGAGGAGAAGAAGGAGAAGAAAGAGAAGAAGAAGAAAAAAGAAAAAAGAGGAAGAAAAAGACAGAAGAGAAACAAGCAGAAGAAAATAGAGGAGCAAGGAAAAAGAAGAAGAAAAAAAAGAAAGGAGAAGAAGGACAATGAGAAAAGGGGAGAATAAGAAGAAGAAAAAGAAGAAAGAAGAAGAAAAAATAGAAGAGGAAGAAGAAGGGGAGAAGGAGAAGGAAAAGGAGAAGACAAAGAAAGAGAAGACAGAAGAACAAGAACAAGTGGAAGAAAAAAAGAAGAGAAAAATGAAAGGAAAAGAAGAAGAAGATGGAGAAGAAAAATAAGAGAGTAGAAAAAGACAGAAGAAGAGGAAGACGAAAGAAACAGAAGGATAAAGAGAATGAAAAGAAGAAGAAAAATAAAGAAGACAGAAGAAGAAGAAGAGGAAGAAGAAGAAGGAGAAGATTGAGGAGAAGGAGAAGAAAAAGAAAGAAAGAAAAAGAAGATCAAGCACAAGGAAAAAAAGAGGAAGAAAATGACAGAAGAGAAACAAGCAGAAGAAAACAGGAGCAAGGAAAAAGGAGAAGAAAAGAAAGAAAGAAGGAGAATGAGAAAAAAGGCGAGAATAAGAAGGCGAAAAAGAAGAAAGAAGAACAAGCAGAAGAAAAAATAGAAGAGGAAGAAGAAAGAAACAGAAGGATAAGGAGAATGACAAGAAGAAGAAGAAGTAGAAGAAAAATAAAGAAGAAGAAGAAGATAGAAGAACAAGAAGAACAAGAAGAAACTTGTACTCTAGTGATCAGAAAGGCAAGAGCCTGGTGCTTCAAATGTTCACGGCTGCAGAGGAAATCTTTGTGTTTACTTGTGTTAATATATCCAAGAGTGGTGCTCTAAATCAGAGTGTCCACACTTGTTTACTGAGGGTCTCATACACAAACATGTTCTGGCCACATCGATACGTATCCCAAAGGAGGCAAAAGCAAAAGGTTATTTAACAGTTATTGATATTATTCGATGTCATACCTTGAAGATTTCGGCCATCTTGCGCTGCTGCGGCAGCGAGCAGTGGTTCTCTATGGACAGGATCACCGGCATGTCCGAGTTAACGAATGCAGAGCGGTTAACGGCCTCCACCACATCCTGGAGGATCATGGGAAAGTAAAAGTTCATAAGAATCGCTCTTCAAATTGGCTAAAATTAGCTTATTTCAATGGAATAAGTCCTCAAGACATAAAGAGACACAAATAAATAAAAAATCTGAGATGTTTGAGGGCTTTGATTGAACATAAAATATAACTGATATGACTCATGGATCAGCCTTAAAACTGAAGTCATGTTTGTACTTTGACAGTTTCGTTGGTTTTGGGTTGAAGTTCCAGTTTATAACCCCAAACTAAACTAAAGCAAGAGCATCTTAATCTAAATGAAACAAGACAAAATAAGTTTTAATCCAGTTATAACCAGAAAAAAACACTGAAAACCCTATTAGAATCTGCAAGAGTTTTTAAAACTACTTTAAGCCCAGGAAAAACTGGCTTAATTTAGTAACAACAATTTAACCCAGTTTAAACCACCTAACTCTATTTTAAAGTATTTATGACACACTGACAACCAACAAGATAAAACCAATTTAATTCAGTTATAACCAAGCAAAACTATTGTAAATCAAAACCCTACCAACAGTATTTAAAATTAGTAAAACCCAGTCAAATTTGGATTAACTTAGTAAACAAAACAAGGCAGTAAAAACCAATTAAACCTAGTTTAAAAATTAGGTCCAGCCAAAATAGATAAGACAATCATAAATTCCAAAAAAAACAAAACAATTTAAACCAGCCAAAACGAGGTCCTATCAGTTAAAGCCCAGTTAAAGCTGGGGTTGGCAATCTGATTTAGATACACTTTTTGTAATACTGGTTAAAATGGTCTTTATGACCCGATGGTAATCAACTCATAATGTGTTCTTAAAACAGAGCAAAAAATATCCGCTATCTACAGCAGGAGTGAAACAGGGAAAACACCAACCAATAATCTTGCGGGGATACCTTTTTTTATACCAATCAAATCCCGTCGCCATTCTGCGAGCCTGCTGCGCGTGCATTTTCCCGGCATGCACAGACAGTGCGTGTAGCATGTAGGGAACAGACTCCGCTGGAGAATGCTTACCTTTCAAGCTTTGTCTTTGAAAATAAGGGAAGTCCGCTGTGAGCTGTCCCACAACCCCAACCAAGCTCCAGTATCCCTCACATTTTAAGACAGATGTACAAGAAATCTAAAATAAACTCTTTATTTTTCTCAGTTTGTTCCACTGTTGGCTCTAATCTCGCGAGAACTGCCATCCTTGCTACTGCAGGTGGCAGTTCTCGCGAGACTTCTTCTTCTTCGGTGGTTGGCATCCATCATTTTGGAGCATTACCGCCCGATTCAGGCTAGAGACGGAGCTCAGTTTGGAGAGAGGAATGCTTTTATTATTATATCATCACACAGGAGATTTACAGGAGAATACTGATACAGGAGGATGGGAGAAAAGAGGAGAAAATACGGAAAATATGATAGTTTAACGGCCAAAACAGGAGATTTGACAGCTATGTGGAGAATGTCAGAGGAACTACCTATACCCCGATCAACATCGGCTGTGAGTACTAACTAACTTTACATGTTTGTTTGGTGTTTTCTTTGTGCTGACTGACACATGACTTGGTGTAGTGTAAAACAAACACGTTGTGCTGATTGTTTGGAGTTGAATCAGTCTTCTGGATATAGCAGCTGCGCGCGTGCATGTGAGCGGGGGGTGGGGGCTAGGCGGAGCTCTGAGGAGATGCTACTTTCAAATTCATGCTAGTTTTCCAAAAATCGCCAACCCCAGCTTTAATACTACCTGCACGTATTTTAAAACTAGTTTTAAACCACAGATAAACAAGCTTTCCAGGTATAAATTAAGAATTAAACCCCCAAAAAACTCATTTGAATAAAAAGAAACAAGTTAAAATCTCTAATTAATCCTTTGTAAAACCAGCATCATTTTCTTTAAAGCACATAAAGTACTTTGTATATTTTCAAGCCACTCAAAACTGTGTGATAAAGGTTAATTTATTTTAACTATTTAATAAAATCAACTTAACTAAATTAAACCACAAACACATTTAAGAAGCCTCTGCAACACAGCACAATCAGCAAGTATTATTTAAACTTGTTTCAATCTAGTTAAATTTGGTTTAACTTAGTTAAAACAAATTAAACCCTTTAAACATTTTAATAAGAAGAGGAAAAACAGCAAAACTGGCCAAAAACTTGAAATACATAATTATGGATTGGTGTGTAAAACCAGCCAAAGAGATTTTTCCTTAATCGCTTTATTAATATCGACTCCTAACCTTAAAGGGGATCTTCGTGGTGAGAGTGTGTCCGTGATAAATGACCGGCATGCCATCGTCTCCATCCCAACAGTCCAACTCGACGCTTCTGCAGCCCTGCAGCAGCACCTGATCATCAGACAAGACAAATGGAGTCAAGGAAAAGTAAAAAAAAAAAAGGGCAAAAAAGCTTTAAAAGCTGCGTTAATGGGATATGACAGCTCTGTTTTGAGTATCATGTCTTACTTCACTGCAGAGTCCATGACATGCAGATGGACTTTATTCTTTAGAGTAAGTGTTCAGTCACAAGAGACATTACTTAGCTCAAACATTGGGAGTCAATGGGTAGTGTCTCTGCCTACAGTCATCAGATAAACTCTTCAGCAACTTTAAACGGTCCTGTGTGCTTGTTATGACTTGTTTTTTCACCAACTTATGTTACATTATCTCCTACAACCACATTTTCTTCTTTGTTTGCTTTGTTTTGTTGACCTATTTCCGCCATGGTTAGTGGTCGAGATTTGATGTTTGCGAACAAGTAGATTCTTTTGAACAGCTCTTTAATTTTTCAAATAACTTTTTATCTGTTTTCACAATTGTGCAAAAAAGCTGTCATGCATTATTTATACAGTAAATCAACAGAAACCCATTGTTTATAGAGCAGATCAAGAGAAATACCATAATAATAAATTAAAATACAAAAAAAACTATTTAAATGAATAATCATAGCGATGATAATAAATAGATTAATAAATAAGTAAGACTATGTTAGCATAGAAACCTATGCAGTATAGTTAAACTTTAGCAATTAACAGACCGTTTACATAATAGAGTAAATGAAATAATACATAAATAGATACAATAAATACTCACAAACATAGTAAGAAAGATAAAGGTGCCACTGATACATAGTCCAAAATCAAGTAAATTTGAATAACATAGTTACATATATACAAATAAAGAAAAAAAGGAGAAAAGTGCTCCCCTTTTGGTTGTTGACTTACTGCCTTTACCAGTATTACTTATTTACTTTTACTGTATGCATAGATGTAACGTTTTGCGAACAAGTTGAGTCTTTTGAACATCTTTTTTAAATGCATGACGAGCTTGTTAAGCAGTTGTGAGTGACCAGTTTGTTTGCGAGCCATAATTAAATGCAAATTGCCTGCAAATTTAAAAACAACCAAACAGGACACAAGAGTTACTGAAGAGTTTATCTGATGACTGTAGACAAAGGCAGGCTAATATAACCCATTGAATCTCAGTGTTTTAGATAAGCTAACTGGTGGGCAAGCTCTGTCTGTCTCTTCCTTGTTACTGCACACACAGTCAAAAGACTGGATTCTATCTGTTTGTCATGGACTCTGCAGACAGGAAAACTACAAAAAGTTGGGGTATCCCTTTAGTGCTCAGGAAGTGGTCTGGAAAAGGTGACAGGTGTGCTCACCTGACTGTAGAGCTCCACAGAGGACTCTCCTTTGAGCTGGTGTCCTGTCAGGTAGGTGTTATGAGAGGACTCGATGTAGTAGTAGGACAGAGGGTACTGCAGCTCCTCAGGGTTCATCTGAGACTCTTCAATACGAGACGCAAAGTTCTCCTTATCCATCAGGAACCTGACATGCACAGAAAAAGGGTGAAATAAATATTAATGATGACACTAAACCGGGTAAAACTGCTATTTCGAGATGTCCAAATATTCCTGTACCTGGCAAATCCTTCAAATGACATCCAGCCCATTTGTCTCATACTGGCAGAAGGCTCAAATTTCTGCAAAATAAGCAAAAATTAAAGATAAACAGATCTTTTTTTCCAGTAAATCACACTCTTTCATCCAGCGTCTTACCTGTATGATGCTAAGAATCTCGTCGTAGCTCAGGTGCTCCCTCTGACAGTTCACTAAGAAGTCATTGAGTTGGGGAATAGCCAATCCCAGCACCCCTAAAGACGAGTTTTCCACCCCCGTCCCGTTGGTCACGATGCTGGCGGCTGCGATGGCGTCAGAGATCTGCTTCTGGTTGTCGGACATCTGCTGCCGCGTCCGGATGAAGAGGCCGAGGTCTGAGCCGTTACGAGTGAGTAAGTCTGAAGAAAAGGGAGCGTTTCAGAGAGACATCACAGTCTGCTTACGCTGGTTTTAATAGGAAGTTAACTGGATTTATGTCATAAATTAACTCCCCCATACACTCAAACAACAGTTTTCTTTGTCATATGAAGACTTTTTGTTACCTGTCCTGCTTGCCTTTTTGTCATTGTTACTACACTATATTTCCAAAAGCATTCACTCACCTGCCTTGACTCACATATGAACTTAAGTGCCATCCCATCCCTAATCCATAGGGTTCGATCTGACGTGGGTCCACCCTTTGCAGCTATAACAGCTTCAACTCTTCTGGGAAGGCTGTCCACAAGGTTTAGGAGTGTTTATGGGAATTTTTGACCATTCTTCCTGAAGAGCATTTGTGAGCTCACACACTGATGTTGGACCAGAAGGCCTGGCTCTCAGTCTCTGCTCTAATTCATCCCAAAGGTGTTCTATGGGGTTGAGGTCAGGACTCTGTGCAGGCCAGTCAAGTTGATCCACACCAGACTCTGTCATCCATGTCTTCATGGACCTGCTTTGTGCTCTGGTGCACAGTCATGTTGGAAGAGGAAGGGGCCAGCTCCAAACTGTTCCCACAAAGTTGGAGCATGGAATTGTCCAAAATGTCTTGGTGTGCTGAAGCATTCAGAGTTCCTTTGACTGGAACTAAGGGGCCAAGCCCAGCTCCTGAAAAACACCCCACACCATAATCCCCCTCCACCAAACTTTACACTTGGCACAATGCAGTCCCACAAGTATGGTTCTCCTGGCAACCTCCAAACTCAGACTGGTCCATCAGATTGTCAGATGGAGAAGCGTGATTGGTCACTCCAGAGAACGCATCTCCACTGCTCTAGAGTCCAGTGGCGGCGTGCTTTACACCACTGCATCCAAGCTTTGCATTGCACTTGGTGATGTGAGGCTTGGATGCAGCTGCTCGGCCATGGAAACCCATCCATGAAGCTCTCTGCACTGTTCTTGAGCTAATCTGAAGGCCACATGAAGTTTGGAGGTCTGTAGAGATTGACTCTGCAGAAAGTTGGCGACCTCTTCTCACTATGCGCCTCAGCATCCGCTGACCCCGCTCCGTCAGTTTACGTGGCCTACCACTTGGTGGCTGAGTTGCTGTGGTTCCCAAACACTTCCACGTTCTTATAATCCAGCTGACAGTTGACTGTGGAATATTTAGGAGTGAGGAAATGTCACCACTGGATTTGTTGCTCAGGTGGCATCCTATCACAGTTCCACGCTGGAATTCACTGAGCTCCTGAGAGCGACCCATTCTTTCACTAATGTTTGTTAAAGCAGTCTGCATGCCTAGGTGATGATTTTATACACCTGTGATTTTATACACACATGGAAGAGACTGGAACACCTGATTCTGATTATCTGGGCGGGTGAGCGAATACTTTTGGCTGTATTGTTTATCACTGTCTGGTTTTTGTTTCCTTTTCTTTTTCTCTAGTTTGTTTTTGTTTTAAGTGGTTTGTATATTTGTTTGTATTTGTCTTGTTATCTTATGTATTCTTAAATGTTTTGTTATTTCTTTTGTATTGTTCGTGTTGTAACCCTCTAACCCTTTGTATGTCTTGTTAAATGTTTGAAAATAAAAATAAAAAAGGAAGTTAAGCAGTCTTATGAGGTTCTATAGTCTGGTTTTACCGAGGTCTGGCTGCAGCCCCGTGTCTTTGTCGTCGATGCTGAGGTTGGTGTAGAGAGGAGCGGACTCAGGACCAGAACGATTACACGGGACGGCGAAGGTGTCGAAGAGCTCCTTCAGGTCCTTCCTGCTGCGAATGCTGCAGCAAAAACATAAAAACACAAAAGGGAATTTAGTTACATTTAAATAACTGAGGAATTAAACCCCATCTTACTGTATTTAAAACATACAGATTGAGCAAACTCTATTGTTTTGGAAAAGTTAAGCAGGAAACTCGTGAACACGTGAAAAACATCTTAAACAAGTTAAATGTGTCTCCACAATACCTGCATGTTGAAACCCCAGACCAATAAAAAACATTTTAACTCTGTTAAACCCATTTAAAAAAAGTTATACTCTATGAAAACCACTCAAAAACCAGTTAAAATGTAAATAAAACAAGTAAAAACCCATTTAAAATGCTTGACTTAATTCAAACTCTCAGAAAAGAACGTATAATCCAGTTAAAACCAGGTTATAACTAACCAATCCAAATTTGAAACAGTACAAAAATGGTGTAAAATAAGGCCACACTTAGTTAAACAAGTCAAAAATCTGTTAAAAACAGTTAAAGCTGTTGAATTCAGATGTTTAAAATTAGATTAAATTGGTTTTAATCTTGTCAAACCCAACAAAATCAGTTGATATCCCTTTTAAAATCAGCCAGCATTATATAAAGTTAGTTAAAACCAGCTGTAACTTGCATAACTTAGTTAAAATTGAGTGAACATAGTTAAAAATAACAGTCAAGAAACCCAATAAAGGCCAGCCAAAACAGATCAAATAGATGAGACAGTGGCCAACTCTAGTAAAAACCATGTAAAACTACCTAAACATATTCAAGTTAGTTACAACCCACTGAAACCCTTTATAAAAAATAAAAGTAACCCAAATCCAAACCATCTTAATTCAAATTAAACCAGTTAAAACCCTAACAAGTCCAGTTAAAACTTGCTAAATCACCCTTAAAAGAGAAAAAAACACTTTAAATAAAAACAAACCAATCAAAACCCATTTAAAACAGGCTTAATATGTTTTTAGCTAGTTAATAAAATCATAAGTTAAACCAGAGCAAAAACCTATTTAAGGAGCTTCTGCTGCCACATGTCCTTCATAATCAGGAGTTTTTTTTAGACCTGCGGCTCATTTTTGTCTGAAAGTCTCAATAAAAACAAGCGTAAAACAAAAATGGAGTCTGCTGGCAGCACATGAGTTGGTTTGGAGCATTTAAGAAATGTAGGGCTGGTATGAGAATAATCCTTCTCTTATCAAGACAAACATAGCTGCCTTCCATTAAACAGCTGAAAATAAAACAGGAGCCAAATATTATGGAGACGGGACTTCATGGAAAATCTGCAGGGGGAAGCATTTGTTATGTTTGTTTAATAAAACTGTTGTGAGCAGGTAGTGATAAGGAAACGATTATATAACTGTAAAGAGGCCAAAAATGAACATTTACACCAAACATGCATCAACGCTTCAGGATCCTCGATCCACCATGAGAAGAGTTTGAATGATTTCTACGGCGGTTCATTAATGTGAGTACGAGGCTCTAGAGCAGTGTTTTTCATAACCATGGGGAAGTCTGAAATGTCTAGTTATTGATTAAAAAAAGGCTACTGATAATTAAACATCACACACAATCTTAAACAACTGTATTAGTACTTTAACTTTCTCAAATATAAATGTAGTTCAAATATTGATTTCTTTACGCTATGTTAACAGATTGGTGTCTTTATTGACTTTTATTCTAATTGTTTTATTTTTTTTCACCTTACTTCATACTCTTAATCTTTTCATAGAAAACCTCAAAGCTCATTGTTGTATTGTTCTCTATCTTTCTTAATATCTACATTATTTTATTTTATTTTATTTTATAACTATCATTTATTTAATTTTATTTATTACTTACCTTTTAGTGTATTTTTTATGTTTGTATGTTTTTTTAGCTTTTATTTCGTTCCTCATGCTCTCTTTTACGTAGCAGTGTTCTTGTATTGTCTGGGTTGCTTTGCCACAGACTCTCTCAATTTCTTTCTGCCTTTTGTGTTTGTCTTAAATATTCTTTTATTCTTTCTCTTGTTCTTTGTTGTCTTTATGTTCCTGCCTGTCAAAGCACTTTGTAAGCCTCTGTTTTAAAAAGTGCTACACGAATAAAGTTCATTATTATTATTATAAATAAAATGCAGCATTTAAAAATAACTGAGCTGGACAACTTGATTGAAGGCTGCTATCAGGGGATTTCTATAGCTACTTTTGCTGGAAAGATTTCTTCCATCACCGGGCCCCGGGAAGATAGCTCTAAGAAGAATGGAGACACAGACACCAAAAAGACAGAAAATACGACAAAAGTTTCCTTCTATGTGGATTTACTCGTATCATTGAAAGCAACAAGGAGAAGCCGAAATGTCTGCTGTGTTGTAATGTCCCGTCTGCCTAGAATATGAAACCCAAAAAGCTCAAAGACACTTTGAGACAACACACAAAAAGCATGTCAGCAAATTAAGATCTTTTGTCGATAAGAAATTTGCCGAGCTGAATAAGCCGCTAGTTTACTTTAAAAAGTCTTTACAGCTGAGCTCTGACTGCTCAGGCTTCGAAGCCACACACCACTACTGAGACAATAATAAAGCTTACAGCCATCGAAATGGTAAAAACAATGTGCAGGGGGGAAGATGCTCGAAAACTTAAAACTAAATGTGTGAGATTGTTTATTCAGTTTTAATTTTAAGCCTTGTATAGCCTATATTCTGATCAGTGAAAGTAATATTGTCACCTGGCTGTTAAACACAGCATGGCCTTAAATCTGTGCAACAGTCTTGAATTCTTTTTAATTTAACTATTATTATTATTGTTATTATTATCATTATTATTTTTGTTATTATCATTATTATATTTCTATTTATTTGTTTTATTTTATTATCATTAATTTTTATTATTGTATTTTTATTTATTTTATTTTATTTTTATTATTAATAATTTTTATTTTATTTTATTATTATTATTATCAATTAATTTTTTTTTATTTTTTTTTATTTTTCCGTGGGATGTATAAATGAATGTATGTGATTTGTTGTGATCCTGGAGAAACGCCTTCTCTTTCTGTTGAGACATTGGTATAAACTGAATGACAATAAATTTGAATTTGATTTGAATTTTGAATTTGAAACATTTGTGCGAGAACATTGCAGGGGGTAAGATAAAAAATGTAATAATTTATTTCCATTTTGAAAGCACTGAGTTTAGCCTGTCAATAGATTTGAAGAAGGTTGGGCAGCACTGCTGTAGAGGAAAGACTTCTGATGATACCTGAACGACTTGAAGAGCTCCACAAACTCGATGAAGCTCATGGTGCTGTCGGACATCATCAGGTTCTGGAAGCTCTTGAAGCAGCCTTTACCGCGGCCGTGCCAGGACCTGCTGTTCCACGACCTGCAGCAGAAAACAACAGAGTGACTTCATCTGCACAATGACAGCAGTCAAAGCTCCAGTAATGACCGGGACTCACCCCGGCTGGGATTTGCCGTTTCCTGACAGAACAGGCGAGGACTGGGGGCGGATCTGGTTGGACCCGGCCATGCTGGAGGAAGAGGAGGAGGAGGAAGAGGAGGGCAGCAGTCCCAGGCTCTTGTTTGAAGAGAGGGAGAATGGTCCAGGGAAGCTGTCATCTACAACGGCAAGTGTTCAAATGGTAAAAAAGAGATTAAATAAAACATCACCCTTAACAACATCTGATCTGCTGACAGCTCAGTTCATACATACTCTATTAAATCACTTCAAAACCATCTTCACCAGCTAAAAAGAAAAATAAAACAGGTGAAAACTTTGTTGAAAAGGGTTAACTTCATTCAAACTCTCAGAAAAAAAAAAGTAAAAACTCTACTAAAACCCATGTAAACTACCTGAAAATATTCAAGTTAGCTATAACCCAAATGGTAAAAAAGAGATTCAAACACTGTCTCCACTTTTGCAGCATAATCTTAAAAGCAACTTCGTTGTAAACGAACATGATAAACAGGAAGTAATGAAGAAGAGAAAGCTTCCAAACAGCAGCTGCATTAATACACTACAACTAGCTTCACTTAGTTAAAATCAGGGTAACCTATTTTAAAACAAAACCAAAAAAAAATCATCTGAACCTGATCATAATCATGTTTAAACTTTGTTAAAACACAGTGAAAACACCCTGCTCAATTAAATTCAACTATATAACTATTAAACTATATCCAATAAAAACAGAAAAAGACTTAACTGGTTATATTTTAAACCCAGTTCAAACAATTAAAACCACATAAATTTAAATGAAACCACACAAAAAACAGTTTAATACAGCTAAAACAATACAACACTGCAAAACCCTCAAACTGTTAAACTCTATTTAAGGCCAGATAAGCAAAGATGAAAAAAGTTGTACACCAATTAAATTTACGTTAAACCAGATTAAACCCACTTAAAACTACCTGAACATATTTCAAACTGGTTGTTAACTGTAGAAAAGCAGCTTTCCAAGTTTAAAAACAAAACTAATCGAAAGCATCTCAATTTAAATGAAACAAGACAAAACAAGTTTTAGTCCAGTTAAAAACCAGCAAAACCAAATAAAATCTTTGTAAAATCAGCAAATGCTACTTAAAACAGGTTCAAACCTGGCTAAACTTCGTTAAAACAGATAAAACCAACAAACTTTACTTTATTCATAAGAAGAGAAAAAGAAAAACAGCAAAACTGGGCAAAAACCGAGAGGGGTCTGAAAACCGGAACATAGGATTAGGGACAATTAAACAATTTAAACCATTTTAACTTGGTTAAAAAAAGGTAAACTCCATTAAACATAGCAACACCTGCTGGACTTAATCAAAACCTTGTTTGATATTTTAACCTTTTAGAAACCCCTTAAACTTGTTTTAAACCAGATAAATCCTGTTCATATATGTACCATTTTGTTAAAAGTGGTTAAAACACAGTTAAACCCTACTCAATTAAGTTAAATGCAGGTAAAAGCCAATAAACACAATAACACAAACCTATCTAACAGCTAATTCAAACAATACTTAAAAATTTTATATTTAGCTTAAATCAGCTGAATCCAGTTAATACAAGCAACATTTAATTCCAAGTGATCAAACACAATTAAACCTGGCTAAAGTAAGTTAAACCAATGTATGCAAATCTTTGTTAAAAGTATTTTAAACCCAGTTCAGAGTAATAAAAACAGCTTTTCTTGATTTAAATCAGTTAAAAACAAACTTAAAAAGCCTCTTGCGTCTTTCCAGTGGTAGAGACTTTTTTGTTATTAACAGAATTTAACAAGTTCTTCCTCTGTTTTAGTATCTAACGTTACGCCCCACTGTTTCAGTTTGTCGTGTCTCTGTGTCATTATTAGTTAATTTACTTGGTCTACAAACTAACTTTTAGACTTTTTCTTAATCAGATACTTCAGGTGAGTGCTCACCTGGATCGTCTTGGTCGATGCTGTCAGACTCTGGTCCGTTCCGGTACAGGCCCTCCTTGCAGCTCCTGGTCTTTCTTGAAACCATCTCGTCATCTGTGGCGTCGCCGCTGTCACCCTGTGGCAAAACATTTGGTTTATTTAATAAATAAATATAAATATATTTATTTAGTACAACAGAAAATGTCTCAAAGTAATCAGAGATACAGTTAGCTTAAACTTCAAAGATTGAACTGAACTGGATTCTGTTTTATCCCAAACATTTATGCAAAGAATTAAAAATAGAAAAATGCCATTCACGTACATGAACTTTGCTCTGGATCATAAACTCTCTCTCTCTCTCAAGGACATACTGTCACCTTATCGGACAATGGAGACTTTGTGGGGTCGAAGTTAAGACAAGGTCACAGAATCTCCCCTCAAATCAACGCCCCGGCTGATTTTATTGCTCTTATTCCACACAGTGTGATAAATATGATAAAAACACTGAACAGTATAGGGTATGTAAAGACTTATGATCCAGAATTTGTCTTGTTTTACTCAAAGCTGCACTGCACTTTGCCAGTTTTGATCTTGTGTGGCATTTGTGAGATTTCCATCTTATTTTGTGGTCCAAGATCACACCTCGACATTTCAAAACAGCTGCTGAGTGGTGGAAACCACATTTTATGCAAAGCAGAAACAACATGAAGCCGCTCACTGACCCTGACGAGGACCTTCTTCTTCTTCTTGACTTTGTCGTTGATGCTCAGTGGGCTGTTTTTCTGAGCTGCAGGTTTCTCCACTCCACCTGTGCCCATGTTCCACCTGCGCCCGCCAAACAGCTCGATGGCATGTGCCAGCGTGGGGCCCTCGTACCTGCCGTCCTCCTGATAAAGAAACAGAAAAACAAAAGTTTTGAGTTAGTCCATCATCAGTACGCAGCAAAAAAGAGAGAATTTGACCAATTCTCATTTTAATTTTCATGCTGTCTTTCCAAACTAAGGATGCTTTAAGATTCTTATCTATTTATTTATTTATTTAATTAACTATTTATTTATTTTGAACATAATAAAAAAATAAACATGACAAAATAAAAACAGCAACCAAAGTGCAAAACAACAAAATGTGTCATTGCATGTTCAAAAAGGAGGAAGTCGAAACTTATGTAGTCCCACCTCTTCACCTTTACACAGTCAGAAAATAACCCATTTCCAAATAATAAAGATAACACTGACAAAAACTAGACAATTCCCACGGGAATCGTGAGTGGGGCTCAGGCCACTGCCGTGCTTTATCTTTTGAATATAGGCCAGCCTCAAGCAACATTTCAGCTGGATGACATGCTGAAATAGTTTTGGAGATGGCAGGAGACTTCATTCATGTGTTTAAGTCATGTGTGGCCTGATAAGCTGATGATCATCACCTGGCACCTGACCTTGAGCTGTGTTCTTGATATACATGTGGTGCTACAGGTGGTGCTTCCCCAGACTAATGTCCACAAACACTTTATAAGTGGGAGTGCTGTTAAGGCTTAAATGTCCTTAATTCACACACACACACACACACACTCACAAACATGTGTGCTTTGCGCACAGTTTCATTTAGGGAGACATACTATACATTTATAGTATGTGTCCCCAAATACTAATGCTGTGTAAAGGCACCCCGTAATGTCATAAGTACAAGCACACACTCACACACACAGACCACAGAGATCAAACACCAAATTAATGCATCAACTTCAAAGGGAGAGAGAGATTGCAATCAAAGTAACAGGTGTTTTAATTTCACTCATTTTTGTAATGCTGTTTCTTGCTTCTTCAATGGTGTCATCGGCTTATATTTCACAAACCGTAAAAGCTACATGAATTTTAAGTACACCGTGAGCATCGGGCAAGTCTTGGGATCGTGAATATGTACTTTTTATTTAGATAGTGTGAGAAATGACTGAGTTATTACGATTAACAAACAGCCTGTCCAGCATGGGGACTTCATGTCAGGTTTGAATGGACGTCTACGGGACAGTTGATAGACTTTGGCGGAAACAGCTGGCTGTCAATTAATTTCAAAATAAGTTAGGGCTTCATATTTTGTTTAATATGAGGCCGATTCGATGTACCGTTTTGCCGTTATCACAATTTGTTCGGGGATTTTATCGAGCGGAGAGTGACTGCTCTCTCAGCTCTTATCAGCAGATGATGTCACGCACACTGGCAGACTGAATTTCTGTGGATTTTTGATCGACGCAGCGGTTTTTGGAGGCTTGCTGATCGAAAACCAAATCGCTGTTTTATACTTTTTCTTAAACTGCTCGATGTTTGGATGTTCCTTTAATTCATCACTCAGACCATTTAAAAGTTTTACACCAACCCACAAAAGCTTTTCCTGGTAGTTCTCACTTTCACAGTCTTGAAGTAAAACAGAACAACTTCAGAATATTAAGACAAATAACACATTTTCAACAAAAGACAGAGCAGTATTGGAGAAATTAGGCCATAAATAAAGGAGAAATGTCATTAAATACCTGATACAGGCTGACGTACTGCCTCCTCAGCCACTGCAGCCTCTGGTCAGGAAACTTCTTTAATTTCCTGGTTGCATTCACCAATTCTGACAGGCCTTTGTGGAGCATTTGTGCTGTGTGGTTAGGAGCCACAAAGTGCAGCAGCCTGATGGGAGAGGGTTGGAGAGGAATATCGATATGAAGCAACAGCAGAAGTACTTAACTGATATTCTGCTCTGCGGCAACGCAAACCGCAAAGTTTCAGCCCCTGTTCCCACTTTCTATGGAATAATTCTGCAGGATTATCAGTGATGATAAAGTGAATGATCCTTTCTGTTGAAGCTGGATTTAAAAGGAAAGTAAAAGTTCACAAAAGTGAGATATTTCATGATGATAGATGATGACAGGTTGATTGAATAGTAGAGGTGGGAGAAAAATCCATTCACATAAGTATTGGGATTTTTTGTTTGATGATTTTCAAATCGAGGTTTTTTTTCAAAAATCATTTCTTTTTCCAAATTTAAATACTTCATTGTAGTCTGTGTTAATAAGCCACTTTTAAATGCAGTCCAGGCTTTTGAAGAGAGAGTATAAACAGCTGGTTAAAACATATTGCTGAATAAATCCTAAAAACAGACTCACATGTGATGTGTATTTTTCCTGATAAAGTCTGTAGGCATCATCATTGTTCATCTTTTTCACTGGAGTTAAAAAAAGCTAACTTAAGATTGCAAAAATCAGCAATATTGTAGAATCGCAATTTAAATCATATTCGGCACCT
The DNA here is from genome assembly GCA_036419115.1 of Scarus forsteni. Classification (NCBI taxonomy): domain Eukaryota; kingdom Metazoa; phylum Chordata; class Actinopteri; order Labriformes; family Labridae; genus Scarus; species Scarus forsteni. The sequence continues at coordinate 15,213,090 of JAZDUH010000263.1, forward strand.
TAAAAATTGAAAAAAATTTAATTGGGAGAAAAACGTATCGTCCCAACCCTACTGAATAACAATGCAATTAAACTTATAGATGCATACCACTTAAATGTATTGAAATAATAATCTCTTGGAGAATTATGACCTTATTTTCCTCAAATTTTAAGGCTAAATATGCAAAATAGCGAGCCAAGTAAAGGATCTTGTAGAGGGTTTGGTAATGAGCTTTTGCTGTTTTGTATTTCTTAATAATATTGAGGTAAAATCAATAATTATAAAACTGTGATGGTACCAAAACAATCCTAAAATCAATACCAGAAAACAAACTTTCCCTTTTTAAACCAAATATTAAATCCAAACCAAGCATCTAATTTTAAATAAAACAGGACAAAACAAGTCTTAATTCAGTTAAAGAACAGCAAAACAAAATAAAAACTCTATATCAGTAAATGTTTTTAAACTAGATTGAACACAACAAAAACTGGCTTTACCTTCATTTAAAAGAAGAGAAAAAGTATCCTCACTTGGTTTAAAATAAAGGAAATTCCTGTTAAATTCAACAAAACCTGTTGGACTTAATCCAAACTTTATAATTACCCTGTGAAAAATCTTTAAACTTACTGTACTTCAATTAAGTCAGGCTAATAAATGAGCAATGATCGTTACTGGCATTTGATTTCTTGTTTGCCATGTTCAGCTTCAGAGCCTTATGTGGCTCCACCTCTTAAGGAAAACTATTCTTTTTATAGATTTGATTTCCAGTCTGAATTAAATCAGCAAATAAAACTTTGTTATCTATCCGACAAAACCCTGTATACCTAGTCACTAAAATAAGAGACATGGAAATGGCCCAAACTTGTACTTTAACCCTTCGTAGCTTTATTCCTGGCCATTTTCCATCCTGGCGTCAAGAGACTTTTTTGTTTGTCATGGGTGGATAAGTGTGTGTAATGATTTTTATTTATGAACCTCAAACCCAGAGGCAGGACTGCTTTGTTGCCTTTTTTCACAAAGCTTGATATTTTGGAGATTTTGGGGGAATGTTAAAGAACCAAAAATCTAATTTAATCACCAGAAAATAAACAAAAAAAATCCTTCAGAAACAATACACTCTTGTCCTAGCTCATGCAAAAATACTGCAGTTTGTTGTTTTCAATGGAGGCTAAACCTGAGCATATCAGTCAGCAGAGAAGGATCAGCATCTTTGACTCTAATTTTGAGGAAATGGCAACAAAATAAAGCACCAAAATCTGAGCTGTGATGCCGCTGGGAAGTGTCTGGCATGCTGGTACTGATACAAAATGATGTCAGTAAATGCTTTATCCAAACATAGCTCATGTAAATAATGAAGAAATCAATGGTTCTATTTGTTTTAATGTGTACACCTGCAACTAAACCTGTTTAAGAGCAACTGAAATGATCAAATCTCCCCTGGAGGATTAATAAAGTTTTTGAAATGCATATTTTTCAGAATTACAGCTGCTGCACATGTCGACCAGTTTCTTAACCTTGATATTACCTGTCACAAAAATCCCTTCTTAATTTGATCCTTACCACCATGAAGCTCTTCAGATGTCAGTGTCACCTTTTTAAAGCCACTTTTTTTAAATAATGCTCAGACAGACCAAGACTTTACATTTTCCCCCCATTTTCCTTGTTTTCCTTGCATGGAAAACCAGGTTTTCCAGGTTATCCAGGACTTTCTGGTGGACTCTAAAGGATCTGACCTGTTGTCGGTGGTGTTGAGGCCGTAGAGAAGAGTGAGACCGTTCTCCTCCACGGTCATCTGGCTCAGCTTGTTTTGCAAACACACAACATGAACGTCCACTCCCTGATGACCCAGGAACACTGCCTGCACGGAGAGAAATCACTGAGTCAGGAATGTTACAAGAGAAATCTTTTAAATGACTGTCAGAGGAGGAGAGAAAATGTTTTTCTACTGTTCATCCATCATTCTGTAAAGAAGAGGGAAGACAAGATGAAAGCTTCTTTTAAAGACAAACTGCAAAGTAAACTGTCTTTTTAAGATCTGATGCATTTTTATGAACATATATGCAGGAAATGTTGATTATAATAGGCTGTTTCTTGAGTTTTAATTGTCCTATAAAGCAATACCTATTCTGTTTTTCTGCAAAATCCGAAGAGTTTTCATTGCATTTTGGCGTCTTGTTTACATGTGAATGATACCTGGAGTGCTTGAATACACAAACTTTAGAAACCAGGGTCCAGAGTGGAGAGTTTTCAAAATGCTCCTCCATGCAGCTTCAGCCGAGTAGCATGTGAGCTGCTTACCATGGCATGCATACTACAGCAGTTTCATTCGTTTCTAGCGTCTCCATCCAAACGCGGATCGAGTTTGAATACGCAAAGAAAAACCTTTGTGTAAACAGGGTCTTAGGGAAGCATTCAACTCCATCTTGAAGTCTCTAGATTTAACTTAATGACTGTCAGTAACTTTCAACGTAAAGTAGTGGGTAAGAGTTGGTGTAATGTAGCTTTACACAAGGCCAAATACGGTCAAATCCAATAAGTGGCCTTCTGTTTACATGGGAACTCTATACAGAGTGCCCATGTAATAATAATAATAACAATAATAATAGCAATAATAATAATAATAATAATAATAATAATAACAATAATAATAATAATAATAAAATATGAAAGCACAGTAATACAATGACAACAAATGGCAGTAAGAAGAAAAAAAATAGAACTAAATTCACATACATAAATAACTATGTATATTTAATTGAGAAACATGTACATATAATGAAGGATGTATGTACAGCAATACTTAAAGCTATGGTCTACGATTTGGAAGCTTGGTACATCTTAATAACACCGTTTATAAGGCCGTTATGGTCCTATAGTCCGATCTATGCAATCTAAAGACCAAAAAGAATGACAAAAATCCATTCAGTATATCCACTGCAAAGCAGCATAATAGTTGAACGGCGGTTCGGATTGGTCCGTGAGTCCATCCAATCCCCTGTCTCCCCTGCTCCGCATCGTCCTGCCTTCTCCCCACTACCTCCCTCATGTACCGCTGAGCAGCTAGCTGCACAGCTACTGAAGCGTCATGGAGCCGGAGAAGACCAGCACTGAAACCGGGAGGCCGCTTCTGTTACCCTCCACATCGAAGGGAAGGAAATGTATACAGGTCCCAACGGAGACTCAACATTGGAGAATCGTACGACCGGTGGAAAAAGCTGCAGAATGATTTGGGACTGAAAACTGACGCTGAGACAGCCGAATTTCTGTTGAACAGGTAATAGCTTTGTTTACTACAGTGGGAGATGTCTGCTGGATAGCTCTGGTTAGTCTGTGCCTATACTGGCTAATGACTGAACGTTGTTGGTCGGAGCGGGTAGGCTCTGTCAATAGATTTTAGCATAAGTTAGCCACTCATCGTTAGCATTGTAAACTGAGCTGGTGAAGACACGCCGAGAAACGTAAATCCTCGCCCACAATCGGCTCTGCTCTGATCGGCTAACAGTGGCGACGCCAGACCCGCTTCGCCGCCGGTCCAATTGAAATGGCTACCGCTGTGTGTTACAAGGGGGATGACTGTCGTGTTTGTTACTTTCAGCTATGAGAAATCTCATTTATCTTCAACGGCAGTGATATGAATGAATGTTATCTGCCGGCCGGCTTCTTGCTCTATCGGGGGGGGGGGCGTGTTGTTAGGAGGTGACACGAGCTGGGGGGCGGGATCTTGGAACACGGAGGGGAGGGGTGAGTGAAGGGGGGGCAGGCTGCGTTTTTCAAATCTGTCTCAACAGCCAAACTGGTTTTCAGATCGTAGACCCGAGCTTTAAAGATACTTTATTTTTAAGCAAAAGCTTTCAGACCCTACCTTCGACTTGATGACTGTAAACAGCTTTAAAGACTAATTTCACCTTCTTACTCTGCAGTCTCCAAACAGGACGTTGAGTCAACAACATGAAAAGTTTGCTCTAAACCTACAAACCTTCACCACTCCCAGGTCCAGCAGCCCCTCCGTCAGTCCGGCCATCACAGGCTGTCCCAGGCCCAGCGGCGGCTCCGAGGGTGAAGCCCCTCCGCTCTGAGGCTTACCTGCAGTAAATCAGCACATTTACGACATGAGAGAGAGGAAATGAGACTTTTACAGCTTAGCACATAACTGCTCTTTACAAACACGTTTAAAGCATGTTTTAAACGTAAAAATGACACAGGATATATGTTCTTTTATATCACAGCGGCCTGGTTTTCATTTGTTTAAACTGTGATAATGGGAGAGGAAGCAGGCTTCGTAAACATCTTCAATGTAACAGCAACAAAGTGAATCGTTTAAGCAGCTCTTCAGATTAACTCAACACATATTAAAGAGCTACTAAACACCAGGGGCTGTGGCTGAAGTGCATCTGCCCATCTGAAACGGTGGCATGGGATTTATTACCAAACTTTTAATCTCAGACAGTAACAGAAGTTGCTACAACAAGAAATTAAAGATGTATTTGTTTACATATGGCTTACCTGAAAGATAATAATGTTAATTTCTTCTCCCTAATGATGTGAATTTTTCTTGTAGTCCCAAGAGGTAAGGAGAGATCTGTAGTTTGTCTCTCCTTTCTTTTTGTTTCTTTTATGAATGTTTTGTGTATTGTTTTTTTGTTGCAATGGGGAAATATAGAGCTACCATATAAGAGGATTAGATGAATGTTATGAGTGTAGTGTATATAAGTCAGGCTCAAAAGGATATTTTTTTTGTTTAAGGTGTAACATGTGGACCCCAGGAAGAATAATACTGCATATTTGCTGTAACTAATGGTGGATCCAAAATAAATAAAATCAAATTTTTTTCTGTTTTATATATATATATATATATATATATATATATATATATATATATATATATATATACACACATATATATATATATATATATATATATATACACATATATATACACATATATATATCTGTATATATGTATATATATATATATATATATATATATAGATATATAGATATATAGATATATAATTTTATTCTGTTATTTATTCAATTTTTAATAATTATGATTTATATTTTGTAAACATACATCTGTTAAATGATTGTATACCAGTTGTAACTTTCACATCCATGAAAGTGATACCTGGGTAGGTGGGTGGGTGGGTTTGGCACTGATTCATATTTGATTCTATGTTTTCCAGATGTTGACAAATAGTAATTGTACATGTACTTTTTGCTGACATTCGTCTAAATAATGAAGCAGGGAAAAAAAAGAAAAAAAAAAAAGAAATATTAGTGCCTTTCAAATAAAAAAAAAAATTCAAAAAAATAAAAAACCTTCAGTCTCACTGTCCACATGACTTATCATCTTTAGAATAGCTCCTGGCTCAAAGGTCGGAGACCCCTACCCTAAATCGTGTTAAACTACGGTTTGTTTACCCCAGGTGAGCGTCATGTTGTCTGGCTGCAGTCGCAGCAGGCAGCGGGCCGTGAGGTGGCTGTCCTGGTCGTAGTGGATGACCGTGGCGCCCTGCAGCAGGAACTGGTGAACGTCAGGCTGCAGCGACAACACGTACCTGGAAAAGGAGCCACACACTGATATTAACGAACCGTAACCTCTCCAGGTATTCATACCTGTCTGTGCTTCCCTACCAGGGGATGAGCTCGGTGCCGTGGCTGAACGCTCGGTGCGTCTCCTCCGTCCCCTGAAACTCGACCTCTTTCACCAACGACTCTGACGACAGGTCGCCCTCGGAGTCCGACAAGTCCCCCACCATGAATCTACACGAGGAGAGAGAATCCATAAAACTGATGAAACTTCGGATCAACCACTTGACTCAAGGCTGTAAATGAAGGTGTTTAATCCAAACAGCCTCAGGTTAGATTAAGCAGTTATTTTTATGAAAGGAAATTAAGATGTCTGAAAAAATGCAGCAGGGATGCAGGAAGTAGGCGAGCCGAGGATGCCATAAATCAAGTCTAAATGTGCAATAATCCTTATAAGATCTGCTTTTTAGTTTTGTATCCAAGTCTTTTTTCTATTGGTAGAATAATGTACATACTCCTATTTTAAATCTAAGATTATTACCTTCACCAAGGAGGTTATGTTATTGCTGTTTGTGTTTTTGTTTGTTTCATGTTAGCAACATAACTCAAAAAGTTATGGACAGATTATGTCCGGATTGGGACAAGGAATAAATGATTAGATTTTGGGAGTGATCTGGATCAGCGTCTGGCTTATGGGTTATGTCTATGGTGGGTTTTGGAGACAAAAAGAGCAAAATGCAACTTTGCTTGATTTGTTTGCTTGTGTTACTAAAAGTTTAAAAAACCTTTAATCATCTTATTAACTGACCTATAATCTATCACAATAATAGTTTCACATATGAATGAAGAACCCTCATCTGGTTACTGTTGTAAAGTGATGTTTTAATAACGCGCAGGCTCTTTTCAAAGTCTGAACACTAGATGTCACTAAAATGCCACTTTCTACACACTGCACCTTTAACATTGAGCAGAATTCTTAAAAAATCATACCTCTGCCATTTTTTAACAGATTTGCTTCAAATTTTACAGGATAGTCTGGGCTCAGTGTCTCTATCATCAAGGTTAACTTCATCTTTATAATGGGAAATCACATTGACAACAGTCAAATATTCATATAAAATCAAGATATCAGGTGATGTTCCCAAAACTTGTTGTGTTCATACAGGATATCAACCTCCATGACTGTGCTGAGTTTGGTCTGGATCCTGGCTCCATGCTGGATCTGGTGATCCAGAATTGTGCCTTATACAAGAGTTTCAGAAAAGCCACTGCCAATATTTATTAGATATTATATTTCATTTCAGTATGTAAGCAGCAGTCAGCCTTTTGGATGAAACAGCAGGCGGAAAACAGGCTTATACATCAGAACTGAAGGTGTTAGTATTCCTGAAAACTCAAATGATTTGTTTGGTCTGCTACTCTTTGCTCAGCTTTTCCGTTTGAAATAATCGTCTGGCGTCCCTGCTCCGTCTTAAACAGGACAAACAAGCAGCAGAGCTCCATGCACATTCCTCTCTATCAAACAAGACGACTCATAACATGAGCTGTCAAACTCCAAGACTCCCTCAACCACTTACAGGACACGGTTTGGGTCTGGCGCTGTCCTAAGTGAATGTGAGCTAGAAGAGAAAAGGAGGAAGACAGAGGCCTGAGATGAAAACAGAGGATGAAGATAAACAGTGAGGAGATGATTCCAGGAGGGACAGCGGAGAATTCCTAAATCTCTCTGAGGAAGAACAATAATATTTATCCACATTCCTGTGCAGATAAATGAACAGAACATCCCTCACTAAACGAAAAGAGACGTTTAAACGTGGAAAAAATAACTTTGATGATCATGGAGAAACACAGAAAGCCTCCTTCTAACAAACACCGGCGAGTCAAGCTCTTCATAAATTCAGTTTTCTGCGTTTGTGTCCACGTTAGCTGCCAGCAGAGAGTCTGAAACGTACCAGAGCTCGGCTCCTTCCTGCCCTGACAGGAAGCTGACCTGTTATCTTTTTTCAGTGTGACACCGAGGTTTATGTTAACACCACCTCATCACAATAACAATCTGCAAAATGTGTTCCTGCTCGCAGACATTATCTTGCAGAGGTGTTTATGAGAGATGGCCGGGCTGACAAAGAGATGCATCTGTGCCAAACAGAGGAACAACTTTATTTATTTAAAGTTAATGTTAGCAGACGCTTTGGGGATTTATGGTCAAAAAAGTCACAGCACTGTTAATTAAAGCCACATAAATCTGATGAATCAAGAACAAAAGGTCAGTTCGGTGTGTTTGAAGTTGTAGCAGGTAGTTAATAGTCTGCACTGCAACTGATTTTTGTAAACACTACAGCATTTTCCTGATATATCTGAATCTACCTACTGTAAACAGCTGTAAATGGCAAAATACTGCGGAAAAAATCTGATTTTTGTAAAATTAACAGCATTAACAGTAAGGCTGCACAATTAATTGCAAATTAGATTAAATCGCAATATGACTTGTTGCAATTTTCAAATCGCAGACAGTGCAATATTTTCAACCCAGAATGTGTTGAACATTTTGGCATTGTGATGTAGTTTCTTGCAATTTCATGCCTACTTTAACCTTTTTTGACCCAGTTTTCACAACTTTTTGCCCGTCTTGCTCCCATTCATCTTTTTACTTTTGGCCACTGTCAGACCATGTTTGGACTTTTTACATGGTTTTTGAAATTTAATCCCAATTTTGCTGCTATAATCAATTTTCCTTATTCACTTTTGAATTTTTTTCCTTTTTTTTTTTGCAATTTCATACCTATTTTGCACCCATGAACTTTTTTTCTGCTTTTGTACCATTTTCTTTTTTACCCAGTTTTTGTAATTTCATACCTATTTTGCTTCTGTTCTTCACTTCTCTACTTTTTCTCAAATCTTTTATCCTTAGATTAATTTAATGTCATATTGGTTTTACTATAAAAAGATCTACTGCTTATGTTTGTTTAAGAATACATAAGATGAGGAACATTAAAACAATCGCAGAGTAAATCGCAATTGCAATATTGGGGAAAAATATCGCAATTCGATTATTTTCTCAAATCATTCAGCCCTAAACAGCATTTGCAGTAAAAGCTACAATTATTTACCACAAAATGTCCATACAGTTAATACTGAAAAAGGCACTGGATCAGGAGAAAAACACTTTTCCAGGATAACTGACCAAAAGCAGGTAACATTTTTTAGATAATGTTTCATATGTTTGGGTGAAACCATCGTTTGATTGAATGTATTTATTGTGTAAAAATGATGTATGCATTATTTATGTTTTTATTTTATTTACAAAGTTATAGAATCACGAGTGTGGTGGTAAAATGAAAAAGGCACTGACTGATTGCGGCAGCGGTCCCTGAAGGAGTTGTTCCTGGACGATATGGAGGGCCCGCTGGAGGAGGGGCTGGTGGACGCATCGTCGGGATCTTCAGCTTCTAGACTCCGATTGCAGGATCTGAGGAGCACAGAGGGAGTGAGATCGAAGCAGCACGAGGATTATTCTTTTCTGTTTTCCTGATCTCCACTATAGGCCTGTCATGATAATCAATAAATCAATTACCTGCACAATAAATAAAAACGTCCTCGGTAAGTTTGCCAGCCTCGATGAGCTGACATGTGCATGCCTGTTTGTTTTCCTCCTCTCTTTCTACCAAACAGGCTGAATGAGAAGATGGGTCACTCTGTGCAACAACTTCCTCAACACCTGGGTGTGTTGGTTCTATAGCAAATTTATAGCGGAGTGAGCATCTGTCATTCATTCAATCTTTGTGGGGGAGGCGGGGCCACTCCCACGTACACACACAGCTGAAGTGAGCGTTGTGAGGAGTAGGAAGGAAACAAACACTTATATGAATGACGGCATGAAAGCACCGGTTCTTAAGCCGGCTGCCACAGCACCAGTGTGGGAATATTTTGGTTTTAAACAGAATGAACATGGTGTGAGCTCATGAACACCGACAAGCTGATATGTCGCATTTGTTTGAAAGTAGTGGCGATGAAGAAGGAGAGGTGCAGCAGAGCCATCATCCTGACAGTCAGCGCTTACTGAGGCGATTGGTTGACAAAGTAAATATAAATAAAAGCGCAAAATGATGCGCTCACAGACAGTGTTGTTCGCTACATTGCAAAAGAAATGCAGCCCTTCAATACGGTTGAAAAGCCACCATTGTTACATATGTTTGACTGGGAGAACATACAGTCATGGAAAAAATTATTAGACCACCCTTGTTTTCTTCAATTTCTTGTTAATTTTAATGCCTGGCTCAACTAAAGGTACATTTGTTTGGACAATTATAATGATAACAACAAAAATAGCTCATGAGAGTTTAATTTAAGAACTAAGAACTATTCATTTTCCATGGTTTTCTTGATAATAACCAAAATTACTTAAATTCTTACATCAATAGCTATGGCATTGTACCGCCAAAAACACTACTTTTAAGCATTCCATGTTTTCTTTTCTGTTTGCTTTAAACACATGATACACACAAGAGTTAATACTTGATTGCATAACCATTGTTTTTGATGACTGCAGCCATGCGCCTTGGCATGCTCTCCACCAGCTTCTGACATTGTTCTGCTGTCACAGCAGCCCATTCCTGTTGGACAAATTCAAACAAATTTTCTTTGTTTTTGGGCTTGTGGTTCTCCATTTTGAGTTTGATGATTTTCCACAGGTTTTCAATTGGATTAAGATCTGGTGATTGAGCAGGCCAAGGCATGGTGCGAATGTTGTGGTTCTCCATCCAGGCTTTAACTGACCTTGCCGTGTGGCAAGGGGCATCGTCTTGTTGGAAAATCCAGTCATTCGAGGCAGGAAAGAGTTTTCCAGCTGATGGAAGAAGACTGTTTTCAAGGGTAGTCCTGTACATGACCTGGTTCATTCGGCCTTCACACAATTGCATTTGCCCTGTTCCACTCAGACTGAAACAACCCCAGATCATGACTGATCCACCCCCATGTTTTACTGTAGGGCAAGACAGTCTGGGTTGTAAGCTTCTCCAGGCTTCCTCCTAACCAGTAAGTTGGCTGGAGTGGGCATCAATTCAAAATTGGATTCATCACTGAAGAGAACCTTAGCCCAATCATCAACAGTCCAATCCTTGTGGTCTCGAGCAAAGAGTAACCGGGCCTTCCTCTGCCTTTCATTGATGATGGGCTTCTGCGTTCTGTGTGACTTCAAACCAGCTTCAACAAGTCAGTTTCGAACTGTCCTTGCTGAACAAGTCACATTTCTCGACAGTGCCCACTCATTTTTAAGGTCCCTGGAGGTCTGACGACGATTCCTGACACAGGAACGGATGAGTGCACGGTCATCTCGTGGGGTAGAGAGACGTTTCCTGCCACGGCCAGGTAGCAATTTGGTAGTGCCATGTTCAGCTTGTTTTTTGTTGTTGTAATGAACGGCTGTCTTGGAGATCTTCAGTTTTTTCGCTACCTGTCTCTCACTCATGCCAATTTCCAGCAGTGCCAAGATGGTTTTTTGTGGCTTCACATAATTCTTTTGTTTTAGGCATTATGTGAGAGCTGACAACTTCTGAGTTGTGCTACGGCTTGAATGTAAGCAGGAAACCACTCTAGGCCTTTGCATGTGCAGTGCTGCTTGTGACATGAAATGGCCTCTTATATACCCTGGGAATCAATTAAGCTTAAGAATGTCAAATAGGATATAAGGTATTATGAGACCAGCTGCATTTTTTGTTGTGTTCATTGTATTATACGTTTAGTGGTACCAGATATTAGAATGAACAAGAAATTGAAGAAAACAAGGGTGGTCTAATAATTTTTTCCATGACTGTACATGTCACAAACAATTCAGGAACTGTATAAATGATGAAAAAAAGATTTTTATTTACATGCAATTTTTCCCAAAAGAGAGTCCATTTCATTCTCATTGGGTTTTTTCCGTGATTTTTGTTAAATTTATGATATTGTTTGTTTAATTTGTTTTAATAAAATTCTCTTGACCTTCCAATCATAGTTTAATACTCTGATATGGTATGGTATGGTATACTCACTGTATTATGGCATTTATTTTAATTACATTAATGAAAAAAATGTTTCAAAATAATATTGAGAATTGTCTATTTATTTGAGTATTATATTAATAGTATTAGTTTTTAAAAGTTTTAATTCTTTTTAGTATAGATTTCATTAATGTTTCACTGTAATTTCTTGCGTTTTTATGTGATGTAATTTCTCATTTTATGTAACGTAGAAAGGCCCAACCAGGGACAGGAGTTGAGAATCAGCCTTGGCTATAAACTCCATTTGCATGGTGCAGCTGCAATTTTTTTTTTTTGTGACTATGTACAATTGCAAGATCCCTGCCAAATAAACAAACAAATAAATAAATAATATCATTTATCTGCAATAATTTTTTGGACAATTATCGTTCAGCAAAATTTGTTATCATCACAGGCCTATTTCCACTCGTACCTGATTATCTGGAGGATGTTGCTGACGGTCGCCTCCTTCTCTGGGACGTGGAGGCCGTCCGATCCGGAGCGGGACATGAAGTGGTGCTGGCCGCTGTAGTCCGACACAAACTAGAGACAGGCAGAGGAGAAGCAGGGTGATGTTAACCTTTTTCTCTGGGCTAGAGGATGTTCTGATCACTCGTGGCTGTCCAACAAACCTCTATGGAGTCCTCTGTGTTATCTGGAGGAGGTTTGAGGCTGATGATGCTGGCTGTGCCATCCAGCGCGTCGCTGAGCTCCTTCAGGAAAACACCACAGAACGGCACCACCTACACGACACAAAAACACTTCAGTTACTGAGTTTTAGAAGGAAAGCCCTGGTCACACATTCCCGTTTTTCATGGCGATTACGCACAACTGTACGGGACGGACAAGGCTGGTTTGATCAACATGACATCCGCACGACGACTGACTTTGGTCTTTTTAAATCAAGACTAAAAACTAACTTTCTAAAATGGCTTTTAACCCTGACTAAGGCTTGTAGGTCTTATGCTCATGTTGGTTAGTTTTATTCTGTTGTATCTTTTCTGAATGGCTTTTAAGCACCTTGCTGCTGTGTCACACCTCCTGTTGCATTTTTAAGTATCTTCTTCTTTTATGTATTGTTCTTATGGTATTGTTTTATGTTGCTTGTATCAAAATTCCATATAGTGGATATTATGACCATAATTGGTGATCATTATTATTGCTGCAGTGTGCTCAAAATATTAAAAAACTCTTTTTACACACTCTTGAAATCATTTAACCCCTTTACTATTATAATTATAACATGGCTTTTTGTCTTTTTTGTTCATAAATGTGTCAGGAAATGTCCTGTAGGTAAATTTGTTTACCCCTTTTACATGAGGAAAAAAAGGAAACAATTCTGCCAACTATTTGTCATTATTATGTTGCTAATGTTTAAAAAGCGTGAAATTACAAGAAAAGAAAAAAACAAATTTGAACTTTAAACAGGATTCTTTTCATGAACAGTTGCAAACGACATATTTAAAGTTTTTAGATGACCAAAAATAATTGAATAAAGAAGTGAATAAACCTTTACCCGTCTCACGTGGATAAATTTGCAGTGTTACAGCAGCAAAGAGGACAGATTTATTAAGTTTATCTTAAGTTTATGTTTAAATAGAATATAAAATAACTTAAATATAAAAAAACAGTATGTACATTGTTCTTATGTGGGTGTTGGATGTATAAATTTGTATATATATATATGTATATTCTATATATGTGTATATATATCTATGCATACATATGTATCCATAAATAAAGAGTTTTATTCTCTTGTAAAGTGTCTTGAGATAATACTTGTTATGGCGCTATACAAATAAAGATTAATTGATTAATTGATTGATTGATTGATAGAAACTGGTCGTTCAGGAGTAAACTAGCTCACCTTGCACCCTGGGATATTGAGCGCTCTGGTCACCACCTTCTTGTACTCAGCAGAGGACTCGTGCTGAGCCATGGCGTCCTTCAGGCTCCTCATGGTCTCGATGTCTGATTGGTCCATAAACTGCCACATCTTCAGCACCTTACGTGACCTGGAAGCACAAATGTCAGCCTGTAATCCTGGATTTATTGTGCTAGTGTTGTGGTTTTAATGTGTGCCTTCAGAAACCTGAGTCCAGCCAGGAACTCCATGACCCCGTTGTAGTTCCCCATGTTCCAGCAGCATTTAGCGACATGGACCAGGTAGGAGAAAACCTCCCTCTTCTCCTCCATGGACCCTGCAGTCAGGATCAGCCACGTCACCCACGAGCTCACCTGCAGACATGGGGAGGCGGTAAAAATAAAATAACTGACAAACAAACGATTCAGAGACTCTGATTAACCGATAGACGAAACCTCTGGAGATGTGCCACTATTCTTATTGATACAGATTATTATTAGATAATTAGACTATAGGCCAGGGGTGTCCACACTGTGGCCTGGGCTCAAAAGTGGCCTGTAGACACTTTAAATCAACCTGACGCAAACTACCAAAAGTTAGGATTAAATAAAGCCCACATCATATCATAAAGTTTTTGCTTGACTGGAGGAGAAGAAGCAGAAGCAGAAGCAGAAGCAGAAGAAGAAGAAGAAGAAGAAGAAGAAGAGGTAATGTATCTCTTTCTAGTTACGTCGCGGTAGTTTTTGATTTGTGATAACAAGCAATTTTTGGAAAACTTAGTATCGTAGTTTTGTAGCCGGCTATATATCTCTACTTACAGCCCGGCAGTGGCGATTGCTCTAAGACTGCAAGGGAAGCTCAGCTTCCCCTAAAATGTCCCCAAAAAGTGTTGATATGTCCTGCTGTGTGTACATTTCATTGACTAAATATGCGCTAGAATACCTTCGTCTTTTGTTCAGAATCAGCTACTTATCACAGGTAACTGGAGCGACTTCCTTCTCATTCATCCCCGCAGCGTCTCAGCGCTTTAACACAGTTGGACGCTCAGCCTCTCTGGGGGTCTATGAGGCAGTGGGCTGGCCTGGACGCTCGGCTTCTGCATGATGATTGGATGATCTGTCTGAGGCCGAATCCCTTTTTGATTGACAGTGAAATTAGCCAATCAGCGATCTTGAAGTATAACCCTCCACCGGAGCATCTTCTAAGTTTTACATTCAGTTGTTCTGGAGAGGAGCTTCTCCTGTTTAAAGAGGCTCAAGTCTTACACCCACAACACAATGGGCCAAGGCCGTTTAAGCAGTCTAGCTCTGCTGGCCATTGAGAGAACACTGGTAAAATCCCTGGAAAAGACACCTAGTCGGTACAACAGGGTCAAAGATCATTTTCTTGAAAAGGAACGGAGGGTAGAATTTACATTTAAATAAATAAACAAATTTATGATGTAGGCCGGAAAAAAATGAGCTTCCCCTCCTTGACTGACCAGCAGCCGCCACTGCAGCCTGGTGCTCTAAGACGTGTCTGAATAATATAAATTTGCTCTAGTTTTAATTGTCTTGTTCCTGAAGTTGAGTATCCAGGCCAGTCCTGCTCTGTCCGACCCGACCGTGAAGCTAAGGAATAGCATTTATAGATAACCTATTTTGATGCTATAAAACTCATCTTAAAGTGTGTATTTCCATCAGGCATATATCTAAAAGTCAGACTTTTTCTAATTACTTAAAAACTCCTCACAGTCCCTTAAAAAAAAAAAAAAAGAAAAAAAGGAGCTGAACAGGTTGAATATAATGAGTGAATGTGTAGGATGCATAAAATGACTGGATTCTTGGGGTGGGGAGGATCTGTCGACTCCCCCAGTAGAAATTTCTGACCTCAGGGGGACGTCCACATGAGATTTCCCACTCAGAACTTGGAGCATCTTTCCAGTACAAGCGTGAAGTTCTGTTTTAAAGTAGGGCCCGACCGACTTATCTACCGGCCAATAAAATCGGCCGATTATAGCCTTTTCGAAAGCATTCAACATCGGCCAATTTTATTGTGACTATGACGGAAATCTGGCTTTATCTGCTTGTTCCTGACACGGCAGCTAAGCTAACTATGCTAGCAAGCTAACTATGCTAGCAAGCTAATATGCTAGCGTTTGCATCGCTCCTTGGGGCCCTATGACGTCACCAGCAGACTCATCCAGGGGGAAAATTCATCGTAGCTGGGGACTTTAATCAGGCCCTTTAAATGAGTTTGTGAAATATGTGCAGTGTTCAACAAAATATTTTGATTTCCTCACACACATTACCTCATGTTTAAAATAAAAAAAAGTGACTCTACCTGAACTAAAACCTGCTTCTGATGAACTAATGATGTGACAAAGAGTTCATAAGTAATCTATATATTTAAATTTTAAAAAGGTAATTACCTCCGCCAAGGAGGTTATGTCTTTTTGGGAGAGTTAGTTTGTCCGTCCGTCTGTCTGTGAACAAAATAACTCAAAAAGTTATGGATGGATTTTGATGAAATTTTCAGGAAATGTTCAGCATGGGAAAAGGAAGAACTGATCCAATTTTGGTGTTGATCCGGATCACCGTCTGGCCACCATGGCCAAAATTGTGATTTCTGTGAATAACTACTGAACTAAAATAGATATCATTATGAATCAAATTGCTAATGTTATGTTTTCATGGTCAAGAAATCTAAATATTGAGATGAAATAAAGGTAGGACTAATAAAAATCACAATATGGGTGAGGACTGTGGCGCAGGAGGAGGTCTGCGCTCTCCGAGTGCTTTTCTAGTTTGTTTTATTTTGCATGAATTTGCACACCATTTCATTTTGTGCTTGAAAGCTGCAGAGCAAAAGAAAAATGCCTACAAAGAATGTTACCTTAGTGATTTTGTTGCTTTCCTCTCACAGTTATCTGTTTAGAACTATTTCAAAAGTTGTTCTACCTTTACTATAACCTACCTTTAGCTTTAATCAACAAGAACTACAACATACAGAGTGACTCTTTATTAAGGTTATATAATTAATGTCCCAGAAGTTCAATGCTTTTTTTGCATGTCATTGTACTTTAAATTTTCTCACTAGTGTAAAGTTAAACAAATACTAAAGGACCAAAACTATACAATGTTCTGCCTGTAATTCATATATTCATTGTTGTGTTTTGGGACCAATTTTTAAAAATGTATATATATATATATTTTTAATTAATCGGCCAATTAATCGGTAATCAGTATTTTTTTCTGCCAAATATCGGTATCGATATTATCGGTCGGGCCCTAGTTTAAAGCCCCTTAAAAGCTGCCGTTGTAGTGTCTCTCCCTGACAGCAGGCGAGGTCCACAGCCAGGTGACGCCCAGCTGACCTCTGTTGTGTGGTCTCTCTGTTGTGTGTGGTGCTCTAAGCCCTGCTGTGGTGTCTAAAGTGGTGATGTATGCACCGGGCCATGCCAGCTGGTCACAGGCACGCTCACAGAAGAAAGAGATCAGATATCTATCAGCCGCTCTCTCGCTCTCGGTGAAGGAGGCAGATATGCATCGGCTTCCTTTCGCATTCTCCGAGGCTGACACAAGAGCAGAAACACACACTGACACGGTCAAAGATCTGATTTCAGCCTCTCTCTTAAGTGTGTTAAGGCCTCATGAGTGTATCCCCACCCCCCCCTCAGCCTGCAGATCTGTTACTGGGTTATGTAAGGACCTGTAAGCCCACCACAGGAACACGCCAGCATGTGTTTAAAGCGGTTTGTTCTTCAATTAAGCCTGATAAAACTCTCGTAAACGTGGTTCATTCTTCCTCTGAGCCTCCAGATTACAGACCCTTACATACCCACACCAGCTATGAGGACATAGATACTCACATATCAACCTGCTGTCTACACAAATGAACACGGTTTATACAGATAAGAGCCTCTTAAACATACATTCAAACATCTGTGATCGAGGGCCTCGTTTTATTTGTCAGACTCAACAAACCGTAACACCATTACGGTAAGAGAGTTTGGAGTTACGACAGGCAGCCCTCTGAAGTCTCAGGTTTTCTGTCCAACACGACCGGAGCAAAGCAAACCGTTTGATGCATTCCTGCATGATGGAAGCACGAGCATGAAAGGGGCTGGGGGCGGGAGGGTTACGGTGAAAATGTAATCCATCTCAGACTGTCTCCTCCAGACCGCTCCGACTAATGTAATGTCTCTATTTACCAGACCTAAGACAGCAAACGGCTTTTTTTCAAGATGAAGAACTATGCAGATGGAGATTTAACAACATTTCTGACCTGTTATGGAACAAAACCGACATTTGAGTCCAGATTTTCAAATTCTACGCCATGTGTGTTATAATTATGCAACCTGATAACTTAGTTAAATTTTGTTGACTAATTATTTTCATCATAGTTTTCATCTACGGCTGAGCGAGTTGAGAAAATAATCTAATTGCGATTCTTTCCCCATTATTGTGATTTACTCTGCAATTGTTTTAATGTTCCTCATCTTATGTATTCTTAAACAAACATAAGCAGTAGATCTTTTTGTAGTAAAACCAAAATGACATTAAATTAATCTAAGGATAAAAGATTTGGGAAAAAGTGGAGAAGTGAAGAACAGAAGCAAAAAATGTACGAAATTGTAAAAACTGGGTAAAAAAAAAAGGTACAAAAGCAGAAAAAAAGTTAATAGGTGCAAAATAGGTATGAAATTGCAAAACAAAATGGCAAAAAAATTCAAAGTGAATAAGGAAAATTGATTATAGCAGCAAAATTAGGATTAAATTTGAAAAACCATGTAAAAATTCCAAACATGGTCTGACAAAGGTTAAAATAGGCATGAAATTGCAAGAAACTACAACACAATGCCAAAATGTTCAACACATTTTGGGTTAAAAATATTGCACTGTCTGCGATTTGAAAAGTGCAACAAGCCATATTGCGATTTAATCTAATTTGCAATTAACTGATCAGCCCTAGTATCGATTCTGCAAGTATCCCCAAGGTGAGCATGACGATATTTTGTCGTATCGATATTTTGAGTACAGGCCTAGTGGACAGGCAGGTATATAAAAATGTGTGTTTTTTTTACATAATATGGGACCTTCAGTGTTTTGCCTCAACAGCCAGAAACAATAAAAGGTAACGTGCCACTGAATGAAGCCTTGACGCCCCCTTCAGCTTACATTTAATAAACAAAACAAACCTAAAAAAGCCTCTTTTGTTCTCCAAACAGTCTTATCTTATCAGCCGGTACAGCCTTATCTCTGAGCCGCAGACTGTCTGTTATTACACGCAGAGCTTTTTAATTAGCTGATTTAATAAATGCCCAGCAGAGATTGTTTTCTAACCCGTGGCTCAGACACAGAACATCACTCCTGGAGCCTTTTCTAGAAGAATCCAACGTACACGACACACTGACAAACACCTCCGCTGGGCCACAGCCTCCTATCTGATCCTGTCTTCGTGCCAGGACGTGAAAATCCGGCATCAGTCAGCAGCGGCGTTGAGTTACAGTCGCCATGCGAACCACGCTGACGGTCTGAACCGAGCTGGCATCTCCTCGGATATTCCACATCCCAAAAGTGTGTTTGGATGATCAACAGGATGTGAGGCCGGGATATAAATAGAGGGCACGCAGGAGAACAAAACTTAAAAACGGAGGCAAGGACGAACAGAGGCTTTAAAAATAGCATTTGTTTTATTAATGACAGGTTGATCCCCTCTGATGTCCGTCCGTCCGTCCGTCTGTCTCCGTGTCATTAGTCCAGCTATGAGGGTCCCTCTCTCCTTGATGCATGAATTATGTAACCAAGGTTGACACGGAGCTCTTACGAAGGCGGAGCGTTAGCACACGCTGTACTCGTCCTGTCAAAGCTAAACACTCCAGACGACCACAGAGAAGCCCAAACTGCCCCCCTAAAATATTATTTTTCCATAAACCGATAATCACCCACTTCCAAAGACGGCAGGAGAGCAAACAGAGTCCAGAAGTTTAAATATTTGAGGGTCATTTTTATTTAATAATCTAAAATGCTGCAAACAAAATCAAACATTTGAGCCTAACTTGTTGATGTTGTTCATGACCAATCGGTGCATCCTTACTTGACATAAACATTCATCCATTTTGACATTCAATAGCTTCTTTAAACAATGATCCTACAAAAATATATATATTCTATTTATTTATTTTTTAACATTTATATTTGTATTTTTTAATATTACATAGGTACTTATATGTCGAGCTAATTTAGCATAATTTTTTCTCTTGAAATGTAATAAAAAATTTACAAATAAATATATTTATTTTATTTTGTATTAACGTATTTATTATTATTTCATTTGGATCTATTTTTTTTTCTTTTTATATATCTTTTTATCTTTAATTATCAACTGCTACTGATTCTTAATTTCTCTGAGGAAGTTTAACCCAAAGTGATTAGTTTAGAACTATCTAGTCTAATTAATCTAATCCAATCTAAATGTAATCAACTTGAACTTCTTTGTTGCCATCCCCCTCGACATATGTTCTTAATTAACATACCAGTACTTATATAAGCATCCATGTGCCATTGGAATTTTGTGCTCATATGTACTCGAATTTTTTTTTTGTCGCCTTATTTTATTTTTTCTTAACTGCAATAAAATTTCTATATATCTATATATATATCTATATATCTATATATATATCTATACATCTATATATATATATCTATATATATATATATATATATATATACATATATATATATATATATTAATAATTCATAAACTAAGAAGAATTTCCTTTCTTGTGGCCAGAAACAAAAAAAAAGTTTGATCAGATATGACTATTGAATGGCAGAAAATACAACAATTATGTAAATCAATTGATAATGTATGATTTTTTGCTTGATCACCTAATTTTGTAAATACACATTTTAAACAAAGGACATAATCACAAAGTTTGAACTTTGATTTATGACTTTTTGAATCTCTTCAGAGATGCTTTATACCCAAATGCTGTCTTATATTCAAATTTACGTTTGTACTTTCTAATTAGTTAATTGAAGACTATTTCAGATATGATTTCAATCACAATTTAATATAAAAAAAAGCAAGAAAATGGGTTCATTTACTGTAAAAATGTAAGGATTATTCAGATATAGATGTGTTTATTATCTCATTTTATTTATGATGATTCAGGAGAAACAAACTATTTCAACAGAGTTAAACTTAAAAACAGAAATAGTTACCTTGGGCAAATATGAATTCTCAACTACAAACCTTATTTAAAGAAAAAATAGATATTAATTCTCATAAAACAACCAGGTTTTAGCTCACACTGTCAGGGTTCAAGGCTTTAAAGTGTGTCTTCTTTTCAGCATGTTAGTCCCCACTCTCTTTACCTGAAGTCTGACTCTATCCACACTCCTGTCTGAGAAACTACAACATAAAAAAATCTTGTCTCATGCTTCCACGGGTTATGCACTAAAAACTTCATGAACAAACTTTTTACCATGAAACAATAAAACAGAAGCTTTTCCAGCTTTAATCATCAGGCAGTAAATGACTTTAAAAAGCTGAGATAATTGAAAGAATCTCTTTAACAGTGTTTGAGTCTAAAAGTGAAGCCTCCTCCACCTTCACCGGCGTCACATGACTCCGCTCCATCCTGCCCATATAAGGGCACAACGCACATTTCAGGAACCACTCAGTGTCCCTCGCTGGCTTAAATGAGAACCAGCTGATGAGGAGACCTCACGGATGACTTCATCAGCCTGCATCGATCTCACTTTCACTTTGGGAGCGTTTCAGAGTGTTTATTCTCAGAGTCAATCAGGAGGAGAGACACCAGGCCCGCAAGGTTTTCAGCTAACTTACGCCGCCGTGAGCGTGCGATCCAGCTCGGCGTGACTCACACTGAAGAAGCAGAGAAGCTGAAAACAAAATCACAGTCTGACCTTCATGTCAAATCATCTCTGGTGATGTCATCCAGGCCGTCCAATCAGGAGGGGCGCTGCTTCTGTCAATACACGCCCCGCAGTTAAAGCTCTTTGAACGCAGCTGCCATGTTTTATGGCATCTTTGCTAAAAGCTGTTCAGGGCGTCAGGAGTCAACCCATAAAAGTGCTCGACATAGTTTTCAGATCACTATCACCGAGTAATCTCATCCAGACTTAAATCATGCTGCAGGAAATCACTGAGACAATGAGTTTGAGGCAGTGGTGATGTTGTTGGCTAATTATATTCTTCAATAGGGCTGAACAGTTAATTGCACATTAGATTAAATTGCAATATGGCTTGTTGCAATTTTCAAATCGCAGAAGGTTCAATATTTTTACACATTTTGGCATTGTGATGTCGTTTTTTGCGATTTCATGCCTATTTTTTACCTCTATTCATACACTTTTTTCCCACTTTTGGACCATTTTTACCTTTTTTTCTTTTAATTTCAAATTTAATTCCCAATTTTGCTGCCATAATCAATTTTCCTAAGCCACTTTTGGATTTTTTTGCCAATTTTTCCCCATTTTTTTGCAATTGTATACCTATTTTGCACCTATTTATTAACCTTTTTCTGCTTGTCATACCATTTTTACCAAGTTTTTACAATTTCATACCTATTTTTCTTCTGCTCTTCACCTCTCCACTTTTTCTCAAATCTTTTATCCTTAGATTAATTTAATGTCATATTGGTTTTACTATAAAAAGATCTACTGCTTATGTTTGTTTAAGAATACATAAGATGAGAAACATTAAAACAATCGCAGAGTAAATCACAATATTGGGCTTTTAGGGTAAAAATCCAGCAGCATGAAGGACGAGCAGCAGCGTAACAACAGCCTGAGTAGCATTCAGTAAGACTTATTAGATGTTTCATGTTATCCAAGTGTAAAACATGACTTCAGAAAGTCAAGGAAACATAATAAAATGTTGAAAAATGAAAATCATGACAAAAGGAGATAGCAGGTTTGTGCCTGATAGTGAGGGTATATAAATATTAATTAAGAACTTCTTAAAAGAGGTAAATGTGGTAATTATGATTTGTAAAAATTACAATTATTCGGCCCTCCCTCAATGATAAAAGCTTTGCATTCGCACGCCTGAAAATCAAAAATTCTTGAAATCTGACTGAATCAAAAACTTTTAAGACGTAAAAAAATATCAGAATTTGTATCTGTGTATTTTTTGTGACTTCACTCCTTTATATCCATTCAGTGATTGTTTTTATCGTTCTAGAGAGGATAAAAATGTCTCATATTTAAAGCAATGAAAATAGTTACCTTTTTGTTAATATAAAACTGGACAAATCTTAAGTGAGTGTAACATGTTAAGCCTCTGAGATCTGATATCAACATTGCAGAGTGAGGGAGAGTTGGATTTAGCAGCTTTGATCGTGTTTTTTTTTTCTTCTCTTTTTAATCCATGATTATTGTGTTTTGCAAATTGTTGGATGAAATCTGCCATTTTTGTTTGAATGGTCTATATTATTATTTATTACTTTATTCAGTATTTTTACTTTCCTTTTCTGTTTTGTTTTTTTTTCTGTATCACTTTTTCTTTGGATGTACACAGTTTCCTTTTCCTGACTCTTCTGAGCAGAAAAAAGCCCAAAAGAATAAACAAACACCGAGAACTTGTATTAAGCTACATGAAGAAATGTTGGAATGCTTGATTATACACAACGTTAAGATCATTTACCATTTCATTTTCTCACCTGTAAATGTAAGTACTGTATGGCTGGACAATAAAAAACTAAACCAAGAAAAAAAAAAGAAAAGAAAATCAGCACCTTTCAAACCAGCAGTGTCCTCACCTCGTTGAATCGTGCTACCAGGTCCTCCACAGCGTTGCTTCGCTGAGCATTCTGGGTAGGGATGGCGGGCACGGAAAGCGAGGCCTTGAGGCTCGGGTGGCGTCTGACTTGACACTCGGGACTGCCAAGATCCCGAGTCAGGAAGCAGAGGTAGTCCAGGGGGAAGACCTGCAGAGGAGAGACAGACTGGTCAACAACCTGTAAGATGGATCAGGTGGATCCAGCTGCTTTGCAAGATTAAATGGGTCTATATGACTTTCCTGACTATTGGCTTTAAAGCTATGGTCTACGATTTGGAAGCTTTGTACATATTAATAACACCGTTTATAAGGCTGTTATGGTCCTATGGTCCTATCTACACAGTATAAAGACCAAAAAGAATGAAAAAAATCCATTCAGTATATCCGCTGAAAAGCTGCATACTAGCTGACCAATCAAACCTAAGAACCTGCAACTATTAATTGGTCCGTGAGTTAGTCCATGAGTCCATCCAATCCTCGTCTCCCTCACTCATGATACGCAGCATCTTGCCCATGGTCCCGCCTCCTCCCCTCTACCTCCGGTGAGCAGCTAGCAGCGTTAGCTACTGAACTATCATGGAGCCGGAAAAGCCTAGAGCCGAACCCGGGAATCCGCCTCCCTCTCCCAAGACAGTCTGGCTGCAGACCACCCGTCTCCTCTCCCCTCTCCCTCGTCTCCCTCACTACGCAGTACGCAGCATCTTGCCCATGGTGCCGCCTCCTCCCCTCTACCTCCGGTGAGCAGCTAGCAGCGTTAGCTACTGAACTATCATGGAGCCGGGAAAGCCTAGCGCCAAACCCGGGAATCCGCCTCCCTCTTCCGCGGGCCCAACGGAGCTCTGCCCGCGGGTTGAGGCCTGTTAGCGGGCTAACGGCTAACGAATAGCCTCAGCCGGCCGTCAGACCTTCAGCATCGGCCGTTTCGCCCCTGGTTGATCAGGTAATGGCTTTGTTTACTACAGTGGGAGATGTCTGCTGAATAACTCTGGTTAGTTTGTGCCTGTACGGGCTAATAACTTGTAGGGGAGCGGGTTAGCCTGTTAGCCGCTAATCGTTAGCACTGTAAGCTGAGCTGGGGAGGACAGGCTGAGAAAGATAAATCCTCCCCCACACTCGGCTCCGCTCTGGCGGCGCCAAACCCGCATTGCCGCCGGTCCCATTGAAATGGCTACTGCTGTGTGTTATAAGGGAGATGTCTGTCGTGTTTGATACTTTCAGTTGAGCTGAGCTGTTTTGATTGAGTTTGCTGCTGCCAGAGGGGGCAGAGGTAGTCCCAACACGAGCTGGAGGCGGATCTGGAACAACCTGTAAGATGGAGAGGTGAGGGAAGGAGGGGCAGGCTGCGGTTTCAAATCGTAGACACCAGCTTTAAGGCCCATAATATAGAGTTCATGACAAGCAGATAGACTCCATCATTTTGACTGTGCGTGCAGTAACAAGGAAGCGACAGGCTGAGGTAGCCCATGCTAATTAGCATTAGGACTGCAACAATTGATTCTTTTTGTAATCGAGTACTCTATTGATAATTTTTGCGATTAATTGAGTAATCGGATAACAGGTATATTGCACTCACTGCATCTTTTCGGCTTTACTGAAAAGCATCAGTAACAAACAAACCAGAAAAGCCAGGTCTCTTAAATTTACAACTTATTTTTCTTTTATTAACATTCTGAACATAAGGATATTTTGTAATCAAATTAGCGGGATTATCCGAGGAATTGTTTCAGCCCTAATAAGCATAGCTCAAATACTGGGAGTCAATGGGTAGTGTTAGCCTGCCTCTGCCTACAGTCGTCAGATAAACTCTCCAACAACTCTAAACGGCATGTGTGCTTGTGGCTCATTTTTTTCAGCATTATGTTACGTTGTGTTTTTTTAGGCTAAGATTAGAACTTAATGTAATTTTATAAAGATACACATAAAACAATATACATAAAACTATACCGCAAGGCGCATGCGCAAACCACTGTGGAGGTGCTTGTAGGAGGGGCATCCAAATAAAGCCTTTGTTTGAAAGTAGAAAATTAGTACCAAGAATTATGGCCAAATTTGTAAGAGAGGATGCGGATGATTTCTTCATGACTGAGGAAGATCTACAACCTAACCTATTTGAAATAGAGAGGCTAGCGCTACCCATTGCCTCCCAGTGATTGAGCTAAGCTAATTAGCGGTGGGCTAGCTCTGGAGTCTATCTGCTTTTTATGGACTCTGGAGTGAGGCAAGACACAAAAACAAAACAGATGTTGGTGTATCCGTTAAGGTAATTATTATTGAAAATATGTTTTGGTTTGGGGTTTTCTGTGATTTTGGACAGGTAGCTTTCTCTTAAAGCATCGTAGAGGTTCTAAAAAGTTTATGACAACAGCTAGATTCTTTTTATCCAACAAAAGGCCTTTAAATACAAGTGAAGGAGGTCTTACTGTCCAGCTAAAGACAGTGTCGTTGATCTCGCTCAGAAAATTTAAAAGGATCATAAAGAGTGAGTCTTTTTATGAACGGTCACTGTACATATTCAAACCCTGTTTTAAAATCTGAGTCGTGTGCTGTTTACATTTCGTTCTGCTTTTTAAGTCTGTAATACTGTACTAGCTGCTACCTTGGCCAGGTTTCTCTTGAAAATGAGATTTTTAATCTCAATGGGACTTCCTGGTTAAATAAAGGTTAAATAAAATAAATAAAATTAGACCTGAAAAGTTAGATTTTCCCCCAGTGGTTTCTTGCTCTCATTTGAAAGAACTTTTATTGATGGTCTAATTCCTGTATTTTATTTATTAATTTCTCTAATTGCTCGTTTATTTCATTATTTTCCAGATCTGTGCTTTTTGTGGTGTGTGTTTTGTCCAAGTGTTGCATTGAGAAGTCTGGTGGTGTGGTGTAATGTGAGGGGTGTTAATACTGAAAGGTTTGGAGCAACTTTTTCTTTCTCCTCCTCTCTCCCTGATGTCTCCCTTTTCCTATCTAAGAGAACAGGGCGCTCTTCCCGATCCTATCTCCCATGCATGTGACTGTCTTTGTATGTTCTTGGACGGGTTGTACTGTTAAGAAAAACTGTGTTGCTCTGTCCTTGTGACGTGCAATGACAATAAAGTCTGATTGATTGATCGAATACATCGCCATGATGCCTTTGAAACTGCTTCAAATGAAAAAAGTTATGAAAAAAGAAAACTTTAAATACATTCTTGCGTGTCTGCAGTCATGTGAGTACAGAGTACTTCCTACCCGCTTGTAGAGCTGCTGTTCTTGCTCGGTGAGGATGCAGGCGATCTCCTCGGGGAATTGCACGAGGTGTCCCACATCTGCCAGCTCTTTGCTGATGCCGCTGACGTTGGGGGGAAGAGAGCTGTTGGTGCTCATGCTGTTTGCCAACTGACGCTCTGAAAACACAAAAAAGAGGAAAGAATTAAGAACAGAGGTGTTAAAAAATATCAATACTTGCAATATTTCAGCCTCCGATATAATATTGATACTTCAAATCTTAACATTGATTTTGTGTAAGAATAAAAACTCATTTTATCAGAGTTGGAAATAAAATACAACTCATAAAAATGTATGCACAGTTTTTTTCTCATGCAGTCTACTCAGTTCAGACAGTGACAAGAGAAATATGTGATTTTCATTACTTACTGTTGCGCTGTCATTAACACAAAGCACTTTGATTAAATATTGATCAGAGAGAAAAATGTTAACAAGCTGTGAAAATCCCTCAGCTTTTGTGTTTATGTAGGCAAACCTGCCTGTGTTAGAACTACATCAAGATTATCAAGATTTTACGACACACACTTTAACTTCAAGAGGAAAATCCTGATTTAGGAATATATTTTGACAACATAAAGGTAGAACTTGATTCATGTCAATTTTTTTGTCACTTGTAGTGTTTTTGGTTTGAGAGGAAAAAAATTGATTAAAATCGCAAATCTACTTTTGTGCATGAAAAATCTGGGATTTTATTTTAGGCCCTAGGCCAGCAATAATGTCTTTGCAACTGGAGAGCCATGTATTTGCATGAGTATGGATGTATGCATGTGTAGTTAACTGTAGAATATGACAATATATCATAATATCGTGACATTATTGTATCGTAGGTTCTTGCTAATACTCACTCCTAATTAAGCATGTTTCACATATGGACATGGCAGTTGTGCGTGAAAAAAGATGACAGAACAAACACAGAAGTGAAGAAGAAATCAGAGCAGAGGGGCTTAAACCAGACACTGATCTCCCCTGATGTCTCCTGCTCATCATAAAAGTTTAGAGCTTCATAAATGTTCATCTTCTCCAGGATTTAACCTGAAAGTCTCGAGTCCTCGGCCAACAATCCCTTCATACCACGAGCTCTCCCCGTCCCATTGACCTGCAGCTGAGGGCACACTTCAGCCTCTGCAGGTAAACAGCATTGATCAGCTGCCACTTCCTGTGTTTGGACTACAGTCAGCTCAATTAGTCAGACTGCTTACACACAAACAAAGCCGTCCTGGTTTCTGCTCCGAGGACTAATGGACGGGCTCTGCTCTGCTGCTGCAGCTGCCAGGTAAGCATGCTGTTCATCGTCAGGGTGGAGGCCATATAAAGTATCAGACCTTCTCCCTCTGGGGGAACTTTCCAGGACTTTCTGAGCAGCTACATGCAGGTAATAGGCCTGTGCTCGAAATACTGAAACAGCAAAATATCGTCACGCATACTTTCCTGATACGTGTATCGATACGGATCCTGCAGAATTGATATGGCCTCAATGTTTGACAGTTGTTGTCAAAACTCTTTGGGTAATGCTAACAATGGCACAGTTTAAAGCAGAAGCCAAAGATAAATTTGAACTTAGGTCTACCATCTGTGAGGACCTGAATTTAGGTTTTTTAAAGGTGTGGTTTGGAGGTGCTGGTTTGGGGGAGTGGATAGCAACCAGGCAACCCGTGTACTTGCCTGGTTCGAATCCCGCCTGTGACCAGTTTGCAGAGTGTCTTCCCCTAATCCATATGTGTCAAACTCAAGGCCCGATGGACAATTACATCTGGCCCGCGAGATTGTTTTATATAGTTTATGTTTTTGTTATTAATCGCCTGGCGGTATGAAGTGCTGATAACACACAAACTACAGAACAGGCGCTGGACAACCAGGAACAAAAGCACAATTTTTATATAATATTTTCTTTTTTTTTTTTGTTACATGTTCATATTTCCAACTTTTTATTTTGACAGGAGATATTTTTATGGAGAGCAAAAGCTTTTAAGTTATTTATAGTTTCAGTTTCTTTATTCTGTAATAATAGTAATTGTGTCTATTTATTTATATTCATTTTTTAAAATGAAGTTTAGTTTTAATATGTACAATAAATATTTTTCCTTTTCAGCCCTTGACCTAAAGTGTGTTTTGAGTTTTGGCCCCATGTGCAATGGAGTTTGACACCACTGCCCTACTCTCTCACTGCCTTTCACAAGCCTATCCACTGTCTCTCTACTATCAATAAAGGCACAAAATGCCCAAAAACAACATTTAAAAAAAGAAAAGTGCAGTTTGTAGAAATTGGCATTTTAGCAACATCTATTTTTTGCCATATTTTGAGCAGAGGACTGTCCCAGTCGTAGTGCTGCCTTGGTTTACCTGCCTGGTTTTAAAAAGGATGTGATCGGGAGACAAAGCATCCTCTTCTCCAAGATGCACGTACATTTTTATTTGTCTAAAAGTTTATCATCTAAATTAAAGTTCCTGTCCATTTTTTTTTTTTTTTTTTTAGAAATGTATAAAACAGAACGAAAAAACAGACAGGATATTTTGTCAGCATTTAAAGGTGCTATGAGGAGAAACTATTACTGGCGACATTAGACTCTGCTACCCATGAGCACGCGCGGCGACTGTTGTAATGCTGCGTTCCAGTAACATCAGAACTGGGAGTGACATCATCTCCGACTTATCGGCGTTCCAGTTGAAGTAAAAAAAAAAATAAAACATGCTGATCTACCAGGCTATTGTTAGCTGTTGTTAGCACGCCCTGTGTTGTTGTTCACAAATTTCACATGAAGAATGTGATTATCACTATGGCAGCATTTTTGTAAATATAAGTCTAACAATACTATGTATACAGCTGATCTAGAGCGACACACCCCAGT
This sequence comes from Scarus forsteni, assembly GCA_036419115.1. Taxonomy (NCBI): domain Eukaryota; kingdom Metazoa; phylum Chordata; class Actinopteri; order Labriformes; family Labridae; genus Scarus; species Scarus forsteni. The sequence goes on from JAZDUH010000263.1 coordinate 15,242,372, forward strand.
CAGAAGTGCAAATAAATGGATTATTACAGGAGCTAATTAACTGTTCACACTGGGGGCATCCATCTTCCATTGTCAACTCGGGGGTGGTGAGGTTTCACCGAGTTCCCAGTAGGAAATTCCGACTTTGGGGAACGTTCCAGTTGCAGTTTCCTACTCGAAATTCGGAAATTCCTACTTCTGACTACAACTGGAACGCACCAAAAGATGTGACCCAAGCCAAAGCATGTGTTTGTTGTGATGCTAATGAATGCAGCTCGGACCTTCCTCAGAACTCTGCATTGCTTTACAACTTCTTTTTTCAACAACTTACAGGATGCAAAGCCACGAGGAAATGTATCTCTTTCTAGTTAAGTAGCGGTAGTTTTTGATGTGTGACAACAAGCAGTTTTTGGAAAACTTAGTATCGTAGTTTTGTAGCCGGCTATATATGGCTACTTACAGCCCGGTGCTCTAAGACGTGTCTGAATAATATAAATTTGCTCTAGTTTTAATTGTCTTGTTCCTGAAGTTGAGTATCCAGGCCAGTCCAGACTCATCTTAAAGTGTGTATTTCCATCAGGCATATATCTATAAGTGAGACTTCTATGTAATTACTTAGAAACTCCTCACAGTCCCTTTAAACTGCACAAAAGAGAAAATAAAATGAATACAAATTTAAAATATGGTGCACAAGTCAGTACTTCCTTTGTTTTCCCTTCAGGTTACAGCATGATTTCACTCGCCGTGGGACTATGACTCAAAATTTCAGTTTAAATCATGTTGATATCAATAACTTTAGAGAGATTATTTCAAAATTTAAACTGAAAACTTTTTAAATATCAATTCTGAGTATGGCTGGGTTTGAAAAATCAATTAAATCAATTTAATTGATTTCCCTTTAAATGCTTCATAATCGATCCATAAACTCCAAAGATCCATCCTTTAACTTGGGTAGTTTTTTCTGCTTTGGATGTGCAGAGAAGCAGCCTGTGGTATCAACCCTGCTAGCCTCGCGTGATCAGTGTTTAGCGCTGCTTTCCACTGAACAAGATCTCGTGAGATGTCTCTGCAAGCAGTCAAACCAACATGGAGGAAGCGAGCAGCATTGTAGGGACACCACCGTAGAGTTTAAAGCTGATGTTTGGACGTATTTCAGATTTTACAAGCACAAAGGAAAAGACGAGCTGGACAAAAAAGTAATATGCATTAACGTATATCATTAATATGTGATTAATGTCACTGCTTTTGGTTCAGTTATTAATGTAAAAACAACTTTGAATAATGTACCAGGTCAAAAGGTAATTTTTTTAATTTACAGCATTATTTAACTGAGATATCCCAGACTGAATAATCGAATCGAATCGGAACGGATCGAATCGATCCAGAAAATCTGAATCAATACCCAGCCCTAATTCTGAGTCAAGGAAACGTTACTACATTACATTAAAGCCTCCTTTGCTTGAAAACATGATTCCTAAAAACTCTTTGAATGATTTTCTTGAACTTCTGCACAGATGTCAACACAGACTTAAGTAAATATTGATAGTCTGCAAGTCTTATTGATTGTAAACGTACTTTTATTGACGATGCCTTGAAAGATAATATAATAGTTGCCATGTGTAAACAACTATTCTTTCGCTGCACGTCTCTTCAAACTCTGACTTGATCAAATGTTTGCAGAAGTGGAAATTAATTCGCACACGCCAGCACGTCAACCAAGAGAGCGTCTCTGCCTTCCAAAAACGGTCTTATCTCAGAGGCTGGGTTTTTGATGAAGAGGTTTTAAGGTCCAGTTTTCCTGACTCGCCTAACAAAGGCCATGACGCTGCACTTAGAGGCTTTACAACATTTACTCAGGCAGCAGGGAGCAATTAATATGTTAGTCCATCTCTTTATCAGCACCACATCCCAGTGGAGCCAGTTCAGCGCGTAAAACAAGTGAGTTACACAACGTTTACAAAAACCACGGAGGAAAAGAGATCTCCATTAATCCGATTCAATGCCAGGAATTAGACACAGCCTTCCTGGTTTCTGTAAACTGTCCCAGAGATGTAGCATCCCTGCTCTCATCGCTCTCTGAAGTGCATTCACACACGTATGCAGACACACACTTAAACGCTGTCCTTGGTAACTCTTGAGATGTTCAGCAGGTCTCCATGGAGACAGCAGTAACTGCCCTGCTGCAAAAAAAAAAAAAAAAAAAAATCACCTATTTGCAGAGTTTGATTTGTGGATCCGGCCTTACAGCTCTGATCATGACCTCCTCGTGTGCATGTGTGGGTTATAAAAGACTGACTGCGCTTAATAAATGGAAAAAAAAACGATTAGAAATGAACTTTGAAACAAAGACAAAGCAAAACAAGCGTTAACAAAAGCAAGATAAGCGAGTAATAGTTAAAAAAGCAAAAAAGAAATGTTGAAGAAAAAGAGAAATGAGAAGATGAGGGAGATAAGACAAAGATACATCAAACAAGAGCACATTTTAGAGTTTAAAAAGAAAAGTCTGGATTGAACTAAGCAAACAGGTACGAGCCTCCTATTTGATAAGTCCTGCATGGGTGATTATCTGTCAGCTGGAAACAAGTTATTTAACTCCAGCTGATGCAACAACCTTAAACAACCATGTCAAAGACACATCCTGTGGTCGTGGAAAAGATGTTAGTCTGTTTAAGAAGGGTCAAATCATTGGCATCAAGCAGAGAAAACATCTAAGGAGATTAAAGAAACTACTAAAACTGGGTTAAGAACTGTCCAACACATTATTAAAAACTGAAGGATAGTGGGGAACCATCGTCTTCAAGGAAGAAATGTGGTCAGAATAAAATCCTGAATGATGGTGATCGGTGAATCACTTAAACGTTTGGCCAAATCAAATCAAAGAAAAACAACAGTAGAACTCAGGGGTGTGTTTAATAGTGAAAGTAAGAGCATTTCCACACACACAATGTGAAGGGAACTCAAGGGATTGGGACTGAACAGCTGTGTAGCCTTAAGAAAACCACTAATCAGTAAGGCTAAGCAGAAAAAAGGCTTCAGTTTGCTAGGGAGCATAAAGATTGGACTGTGGAGGACTGGAAGAAGGTCATGTGGTCTGATGAGTCCAGATTGACCCTGTTCCAGAGTGATGGGAGCATCAGGGGAAGAAGAGAGGCAGGTGAAGTGATGCACCCATCATGCCTAGTGCCTACTGTCCAAGCCTGTGGGGGCAGTGCTGTGATCTGGGACAAATCTGTGACATTGAAGAAGCTTAAAGAAACAATGACACAGAGAATGAGACTGTGATCAAAGCTAAAGGCGGTCCAACAAAATATTAGAGTGTGAGCTTGTTCTTTGGTGGCGACTTTTTTTTTTGGTCAGGCAGTGACAGCAAAGCCAAGCAAGTCTTATAAATAACCGACAGAAAGACTGGATGCAGATAATGGTTCCCTACAATAAACATTTGGATTTATTTCTACAGAAATATATGATAAGAGAGACCAATCTGAAGCTCTTCACCTTGAAACTATCTGGGTTACCCGAAAAAATCTTATCAAAACCCTGCTGGTTGTGTTCACACATGCAGCTGGTTATTTTAGGATAATTTCAGTGTTTTTCTGCAAGGCTGAAGTTTGACAAGTTTCATTCTGTGTTTATGGCTCTTTGGGTTTTAATTACGCGTGGAGGATTTTCCAAGTCTACAGCATTTACCATTAGTACTTGTAGTTGATTCTGAGACATGTAAATAAGGAAGGGAATCGAAAACCAGTTAGACTTAAGAATCCTTAACAGCTCCATCAAAGAATCGATATCATAAGTCTTTTTGCTAATCAATTCCCTTATCAATTCCTTCCACTGACAGGGTTTGGAAGCGTCAGAATTGTGGTTTAATTTTTGACAAAAGGCGCCTACTGCACAACCTTAAGTGAGTGGAAACAGCAGCAACTTGCAGAAGCAGTTATCTATGCTGTGACATGTGTTTGAAATTGTTGACACTGAAAATCTACAGGCCAACATTTGAACACATGGAAATCTGCAGGAATCAATAAGGGAATCATTAAAGAATTGGATCAATTATCAGGATTGTTAATAGCACTTATATGGATAAAATCAATTAATTTAAATATAAAGCTCCATCTGATTGGAAAAAGCTTCCAGATTCATTAAGATCCATCTTTTCATATGTTTAAGTCCTATTTATTTACTTACCTACAAATTCCTTGCTCTTGTCTTTAACTCTGACTTAGCATCGGAGAGCAGTGTATGTGCATGAGTGTGTTTGTGTGTGTGTGTATTCTGTACTTAACGTTGTTTGTAGTGTTTTGCATTATTTGTACCGTATTTATGAAATGTATGGACCTCCTTGAAAATGAGATGGTCCATCTCAAGGGGCTACCGTTCTAAATAAATAAATGTAACAACCAAAAGGAAATGGGAAAATAATAATAGAGTTACTGGACAAATGTAACAATACAAGGCTAACTAACAAAATATGGAAATTAAAACCATGATCTACGTGTCCAAAAAGGAGCGGGAAGAAGAATACTTATTTAGTCCCACCCACTAATCATAAAATACTATTTGGCTTTCTCAACAATATACATCTAAACAACTAAACTATTTTTATTTTACAGAATCTTCATTTCCATTTAGTATGCTTAAACTCTGTGATAGGGCTGGGTGATATGGTCTATAAAAGAAATCGTTAACATTAAAATGTGTGTCATAAAATGTTGATTATGTAGTTCTAATACAGGCAAGTTTGCCTACATAAACACTGAAAGCTGAGGGATTTTCACAGCTTGTTGACATGTTTCTCTCTGATCAATATTCAATCTAATTTATAAAAAATAAATACAAGCCTATGAAAGAGCTTGTGCAAAACTGAAAACTGTAAAGTTTCAGTATTTATATTTTTTTCAAACTATGCAACTACTCACAATTTAAATAAGTGATTGAAAAAAAAATCTGGGATTTGATTTTTAAATCTTCTGCAGAAAATAATTCAATATTAATCCATTTAATTGATATATTGCCCAGCCCTGCTGTGTGAACATCTTTTGTTCTCTGACCATCTCGATCAAAGATGTCACTTTAACATCTGATCCTGTGAAGTGGAAATGAGCTCCTCTTCAGATCAGTAGTCTGACTTTCATGACGGCAAAGCCTCGATCATTCATTTATTCACCCTGTAACCTCACGAGCAGACCAGGCTCAAAAGCTTCTATCAAATTATTATGATAATAATTCATTTTATTTCAAAAGTGACTTTCATGACACTCGAGGATGCTGAACAACATTAAAAACAACAAGAAAAAAATTTACAATAACAATAAAATCAGCAAAGTTAAAGCAGACGTGTTGATTCTGCTTCACGTCAGTGCAGAAACAATCAGATTAAACTGGAGAGAGAAACTTTTTCATCAGTCTGACGAGTGTTTTATGAGCTGATTATCTAAGCACAGTAAATAAACACTCGCTCGCTGTGATCAGTGCGTCTAATAAAAGCTGCTCGGACCCCCGAGATGAAGCCCGCTGACCCGTTACACATCAGAAAAACAGCAGAGCAGAGACGAGAGCGAGGGGCTAATTACCCATGAAGCCCCTGTTATTCTAGCACAGAGGGTTACTCACCTGCACAGGTGATGAACACAAACACCGTGCAGCAGCGTGAAGGCGTCGGCGGAGGAGGGAGATTGACTGAACATCCTTTTTAACCGTTTCATGCCACTTAAGAAAAGCAGGAAATACACGTGTGGGCACTTCTGCATGCGTGTGCACGGGGACGACAATAATCAGTGCGACTAGTCGATCTGCACGCCTGTTTGCAGGATTTATAAATAAATCAGAAAGAAAAAACCAAAGCCAGTCAGCAATTATGGACATGTTAATATGGACAACCATTCAACTGCTGCTGATCTATATATCTAGTTTTAACAAGATTATAAGCAAGCATGACACTAACAATAATTACATTTGTGAATTTTTATCAAGGGAACATTATATACCTTGAAAATAAAAGATCTTTAAAACAGAAAGGACAGAAAAAAAAGCAAAATAAAATAAAAAAAAATTAATAAATACATTTTTTTTAAAAGTTAATACCTAAAAAAAGTAATAGGAATATTAGTATTAGTATATATTAGTCCACTGAGGACAAATGAACTTACTGACAAACCTCGACTAAACATAAAACTGTGAAGAAAAAAAGCCACAAAAAGAGAAAAAAATAAAGAAAAGAGTCATGAAATGTTCTGCTCTATATGTCCTTTTTTATAAATTACTTTGAGAACTTTTTTTAAATTATTATATACGTTAGTTTTAGTTTTGTAAATATTGACTATATTGTGTGAAGTCCTATTCTAGATTAAATTTATTGGAGAACAAGACCATCCAGTTAAATGTTATGTTGTTGGTTGTTTAAATCTGGATATTTATTTTATTTTTCAGTTCAGTATAGCACCTTAAACATTAGCTCTTTTTATTTTGAAATTTTTTATTTAACTTCAGATGTTTGAGTTTGTAATGTTAAATTTCAGTTCAGAAAAGCACTTTAAGCACTTTTTTTGGAAATGTTTTATTTTGCCTAATGTTTTAGTTTGGCCTGTCACGATGACAAATTTTGCTGGACGACAATTGTCCAAAAAATTATTGGCGATAAACGATATTATTGTCAATATTACTTTGATTTTTTTCCCATTTTTTCATTAATGTAATTATAATAAATGTCATAATAAAGTGAGTACACCATATCAAAAGCAAGAGACTTTAATTTCTAAAAAGTGCCAAGATCTTTTAAATAAAATAATTTAAACAAACAAAGAGAAAAAAAACCCAATGAAAATTAAATGGACTCTTTTACGAAAAATTGCATGTAAATAAAAATAATTATACTAATCAAAACAAATAAAAAATAGACCCTGTCTCTGTAAAATAAAAAAACTCCAATAAAAACACACACAACAATAAAAAACAATGAATAAAATGGGGTTTATACAGGTCCGGAATTGTTTGTGAAATGTACGTTCTCCCAGTCAATTCGTACTATCTATCGAATGTTCGTAACAATGCCGTCTTTTCCACCGTATTGCATTTGTTTTGCAATGTAGTGAACGACACTCTCTGTGAACGCACATCATTTTGCGTTTTTATTTATATTTCCTTTGCAGACCAAACGCCTCAGTAAGCACTGACGGTCAGGACGAAGGCTCTGCTGCACCTCCTCTTCTTCGTCGCCACTACTTTCAAACAAATTCGACATATCAGCTCGTCCGTGTTCATGAGCTCACACCTTGTTCATTCTGTTTAAAACCAAAATATTCCCACACTGGGGCAGCCAGCTTAGGAGCCGCATCTTTTGTGCCATCATTCATATTAGTGTTTGTTTCCTTGTTACTCCTCCGGACGCTCACCACAGCTCTGTGTGTGTACGCGTGAGCGGCCCCGCCTCCCCCCCATAAATTGTATGTCTAACAGATGCTCACTTTGCTATAAATCCACTAAATCCGCTACAGAACCAATGCACCCCGGTGTTAAGAAAGATGGACAGGGTGAGCCATCTTCTCATTTAGCCTCTTTGCTAGAAAGAGAGGAAGAAAACAAATGCGCATATCAGTCAGTTTATCGAGGCCAGCAAACTTACCGAGGACGTTTTTTATTTATCGTTTGATTAATTGATTTATTGATTATCGTGACAGGCCTAGTTTTAGTTTGAATTTGTAGATTTCATTCAGTGAAGCACTTTAAACGCTGTTTCTCTTTTAATATATAATTTTGCTTCAAATGAAGTATTTCTTTACATCTTATTCTTGTTTAAAAATCATTTACATTATATAAAAGTTATGGAGAGTGATAAAATGGTGGCCTTATGTCATTAAGGTTGACACTATGAAAAATTTGGATGCACCGAATTTTTTTGGGTGCACCGTTGCAACTAATGCATAAAGTTAGTCTGAAGACCCTGTGTGTATTATATACTTGCATCAATAGCAAAAAAACAGTGATGAGGGGTAGGAACTTGATAAGTTTTTTACTCCTTCCTACTCCTTTTCGAGCGTGTATAATTAAATCACTTCTTTCTTTCATGTATGTGAATGGCATTTCTCCATTTTCCATTATTTGCATGCCTGTTCAAAATAAAATTAAATTCCATTCAATTCAATTAAACAAAAGGAGTCAGGTAAAAGATCTGGACAGCTTTTTTCCCGCCACACAATCACAAAACATCTCACATGAATTTAATATAAAACGTGAAGTGAGCAGCGTGGCTCGTGTGAGCTTTGTTTGACAGTAGCTCCCTGTATCTGCATCCATCTCCTTCTTGTGGTTTTGTGTTACATCCATCACGCCTCCGATGACATCAGCAGTCAGTTTACTTTAACCATTAGCTTCCCCACATCCGCCATCGCACATCAGCTTAATCACAACGAGCGGCTGGTGTGATCGACGTGCTCAAAGTGTCAGAACAGAATCAACACTGAAGAGGATTTAGCAAACGTCACATCAGACAGAGCACGTCACAACAACCCTAAATCAACTGCCTGAAGGCCTTCGTGGACTCTTGTGACTGGAAAATCTTTTGTTTGTATACCGAAGGAGAGGAGCCTTGAACCGCCGCTGCCTTCTTCTTCAGCCAAAAGCACACCTACAGCTCAGGGCTGATGACAACTGCAGTATGTAGGGCACTCAAACAGGTGCAGCACAAACACAGCAGGTCACAAATCAGACCGCAGAGGCCAGAAATACGAAGGAGGACGGAGTTTTCTAGATCTGTCACTAACACAGGAGTCTAAACTTCAATGTGATATTAATTAAAACAAGACAATGATGATACTCGCTTAAAACCACAATAAAAAGCCAAAAATATCAGCAACTCTGTTTCCATTTCTCCGTTTATGTCCTCTTTAAAGCACCAGTCATAGGCAAATATCCATAATTATGAAGTATATTAAATGTTAAAATAAAAAAAAACATAGTTTAACCAATGTTCCAGGGGACAGAAAAAAACTCCAAGCAATCACAAAAAAAATGCTATAATCTTCTACAAATATTTCTGCCTTAAACCTTTAATTCCCACACAAAGAAAACTATTTTTCCCTTTTCCCTGAAATGTCAACAGAATCAAAAAATTTGATTTGATTTTTAAACATTTAATATTCCAGAGTTTATTGATGATCTCTGCCAAGCAGCTGAGCTGGTAGTTAAAGGGTTAAGATGCATAAAAACTTTATATATACAACAGCTTTAAAAGAATGCTTTAACAGACAAAACAAAGGCAGAAAAAGTCAAGACTCTGGAGACAATAAAGCAACAATCAGATCAAACAGAGACCAAACGAGTCAAGCAAAAAACAAAGGGTAGAGTAGAATAAAACAAGGAAAGGAAAGAATGTACGTATGTAGGTGTATAGATGTATGTCTGTATATGTACATATATGTATGTTATTTTATTAATATATACTTTATTTCTTTTTGTATCATTATTTATGTGGGCATGTATGTGTGTGAGCATATTTATTTGTGTATATATGTTGTTTTTTAATTTTTATATTTTATTTTATTGTACTTATACATTTATTTTTGTATTCTTTAGGGGCGTAACGGTACATGTATCCGTGCCGAACTGCTCGAAAAGGACATTTGGTTCGGTACAGTGCTGTACTTGAACGAGTACAGTAAGTTTACGTTAGCCACTGCACATGGCTCTTTAATATTCACGGGGGTACTCGTCTACGATTGGCGTGGTTAGGGAAGGCTTTTTAATATTCATGAGGAAAGTGGTCTGTGATTTGTGCTCTTGTGATCTTGTGCATATCATGTGGACGTGACGTCAGAAGACGAATATCAAAGAGCTTCCATAACCACAGGAGCTTGTGTCTGAATTGTGCATCATGGCTACTGCTAGCAACCAACTGGAGCTTGGAGACCCTCCTCCGTTGCTGAAATCTCCTGTTTGGGAACACTTTGGCTCCCTGGTGAAATATTGCAACGGAGAAAGACAGGTGGATAAAACGAAGGCGGTGTGCCGATACCGTTCAACTGAGGTCGGGTATTTTCCGCCAGCACGTCAAACATGCTAACTCACCTGAAACGGCACCACTCAAGTGTAAAGATTTCCACGGTAAGGAAAAAAAACACTGTAGTGCAAATTCAACTGCCGTCTGCATTCAAGCAGCCTCTCCCTGACAGTTTAGATCAGGCCAAAGTGATAACAGCATCCATCAGCGTTTTTATAGCATCAGATCTAAGACCATATTCATTTGTGGAAAATGCTGGTTTTAAACTCATGCTAAAGGTGATTGAGCCCTGGTATAAAGTACCCAGTCGTCCACATTTAAGCCGGGAATTAAAAAAGAAACTCATTATTTTTAATTTCATACTTTTGTTGCTTATTTATTTTAGTTAACTTATTAGTATTACCAAGCAGCACATTGAATATATTTTGGTTTTCAGTTTGTGTAATTAAAAATTTTTGGTTTAATAAACGTGCTAAACAAGCAAATGGTTTTGCGTTGTTCCCATACTGTACCGAAAATGTACCGAACCGTCATTTTTGTGTACCGATACACCTCCAGTATTCTTGTTATTTTAATAATATTATAATTATTTGATCAGTTGTTTCCTACATTTACTTCTCCATAAAAAGAGGCCTCTCCAAATCAGCAGTCAGGTAAACTGGATGTTACGACACAACAAACTTGTTCACATCACAGTAATGTAAGCGATATCAGCAATCCAATGCCAATGTGAATCCTTACTTTTATTCAGAAAATATGATCCATATGATGAAGATTATTCCTTCAAAAGTTGTAATTGATGTTATAATAAAAACAAAAAAATTACAAGAGGTACAAGGGACAAGGTTTACAGATTGAACATCAGCCAAACAGCAGTAAACAAAGAGGTGGAAGATCAACATAAACACAAACAGATGCTTGTAAGAACTCTTAATGAACAGAAAAGAAACACAGCAGCAGCAGAGGGGAGTGAACACAGATCAGAGGGAGGGAGTTTCCCTCTTGGATCAGACGTGGACATCATAAATACAACCATCCAACCTTTCCAGAGCGAAGATAAGATGTTCAGACTTTGGTAATGAATCCACAGATTCAATTAGAGACAGAAAGGTTAATAACAGATGTGGAGATACCAGGTCGGACTGTCCCCACGATAAAGTCTCACACTTAAGAGTCTGTGTGTAACTTCACATGGACGTGATAGGGATCAGGACATGTGGTCCAGGCTCTTGTTTGAGCTGGACGAGTCTTATTGTGTCTTAGAGTCTTAAAATAAACCCGGCCAAACGTGACATTCAGTCTGAGGGTCGACTCAGGGAGGAGTCACCCAGAGACCCTGACATTCTCCAGGCTGCAGGTATGAAGAGAGCAAAGGGGGCAGGTTTTTAACAGCTTCTTCATTCTTTATATGAAAGGGTCTGATATAATGACAATTAAGCCACAGTCTCTGGTGTGACTATTAGGGCTGAACAATTAATTGCAAATTACATTAAATCGCAATATGGCTTCAGTGTTTCCTCTACATTCATTTAGGAGCGGCGGGCCACCGCTCCTAAATCCTTCCCGCCGCTCCTGCAATTTTTTTTTTTAACTGTAAATACACCACTGCAGCATCATGTCGCCGCCTTCACAGCAGAGTCCTGCATTAAGTCGGGTGTCACGAGTGCTGAGGCAGATAACTATCTTGCCCATAGTTGTGGCGCTATGGTTTTCTTACATTCAATAAAATGCATTTTTCCTCTCCGCTCTGACAAACGCCTCCTCCGCTCCTCTCGTGCAACACCGATAAGCCGCGCGGCAACCAAACCGTCTCTCTGCAGGCGGAGTGCTCCCGACATGCAGCCTTTTTTTAAGAGGCTGCTGCCACAGCGGGCCGAGACGTAGCGGTGATTCAGCGAGTGTCAGAGCAGAGGCACCTGAAAGTGTCTCAAAACACTCCCTTCCTTAGAAACAATTAAGTAGAAATGCTTTCCCACGTCCAGTTCTTCGATAGTTCGATATGATTTGCTGCTGCAAGGCGACTACAGCCAGAAAGTTAAACACGGGGGACTCTGAGCAGCAGGGCAAAATCTGTGCGCGTGCTCTTCGGCGGCAACCGCTTCTGGGTCCTACCGCGGCGGTCCAAACGGCTTGCTGTCTGCCGCCTGTCCCTCATTGAAATGACCGGAAGCGGCGAGTTGTGTGAAGGGGATGATAAAGACACACACACACTACACATACAGACATACACACACTCATACAGGCGGCGGATGAAGGAGCGACCATAACGGTAAAAAAATATAATTAAAAAAAAAAATTTAAACAAACATTAATGGATGACCTGAAGCTTACCAAACAATCTCCCCAAGCAAAAATCTCAGCATTTTTTAAGCCAACTGCCCTTACCAAGAAGGGAAGCACAGCTAACATTGTCGGAAACTTTCAGCATGTAGTTTCGCCTGATTGTCAGTCACTATAACTTTATTAAGCATGATTCATCTTCTCTCCACCTGCTGAGTTTACATGGTTACATGAAATGTTATATTCTTCCTGTTTTTTTAATACTTTTTATACTTTATGCAGTGTATTTTAATTGTTTTTGAGAATGTTGTAGTTGTATGAAAAGGTGCTCCATTGCCAAAAAAAATGAACAAAATTCAGTGCTCACTATTTATTCAGATCTAAATGCTCTTTAATTATGATGTCATGGAGCATTTTTGACGGACCCCTCCCCCCCATTGTTTTAATATTGGTTTTTATTTTGGTATTTTAAGAATTTCCAAATCACTTTTTGTCATTAAATCCATAAAATGATCTGTACCTCGTTACATTTCTGATCTTTAATCATCTTTTAATCAGCAGGAGGCCCGGCTAGGGTTTGATTCCCCTTTTTGGAGTCTATCTACTGTCTCTCTCCCATCAATAAAGATCTTAAAAAATTAAATAAGTCTAAAGCCTGTAGAGGTCTTTGAGGTCTGCAAAGCAGCTCCGTCTCATGGTCCAAAAGGCCGGGCTAAAAGCTAAAACCTGAAATCAAAATGTCCCCCACTTTAAGTCTTCAAAACTATTTTTATCTGTTGGCTTTTAACTAAATTCTCTGTTTTTGTGCTTTAAATTTTCCCAATTATCTTCACTTTAAACTTTATTTTTATATTTTTTTTAGTGTTGTAAATGCCTTTTTAAGTTGGTTTTAAGCTGCTTTTATGGTTATAATGTGCTTTTTTATTGTTTGGTTTAGTATCTGTTCTATTTTATTAAATTCAGTTTTACCTCTGGTTGTATTAACTAAGTAAAGTTCTACGATATTTTTAAATTGTTCTTTAAAAATAAAGTGGATTGGATTTGAACAATTTTAGAGGATACCAATGCAAATACAGATGTTTAAAAATTTCTAAGCCATTCCTGATGTTAATATAATGCAGAAAATGATTATTTAAGTTATTACTGACGATATAATGCAGAAATGTTTAATTTTAGTCATTACTAATGATGATCTAATATAGAAAATTACCACTTTAGACAAGACTGATGTTGAGATAAAGCAGAAAATGAACATTTTAGTCATTACAGCAGTTGATATAATGCAGAAAATGATCATTTTAGTCATTACTGATGTTGACATAATGCAGAAAATTAACATTTTAGTCATTACAGCAGTTGAAACAATGTAGAAAATGATCATTTTAGTCATTGTTGATGTTGAGATAATGCAGAAAATGATCATATTAGCCATTGTTGATGATGATATAATGCAGTAAATGATTATTTTAGTCATTACTGATGTGAAGATAAAGCAGAAAATGTCATATTAGCCATTGTTGATGATGATATAATGTAGAAAATTGTCTTTTAGCCATTGCTGATGTTTACATAATGCAGAAAAATGAACATTTTAGTCAATACTGAGGATGATATAATGCAGAAAATGATTATTTTAGTCATTTTCAATGTTGATATGAAAGAGAAAAATGATAATTTTAGCCATTATTGATGTTAATATATGCAGAAAATGATCATTTTAGTGATTGCTGATGCTGATATTATACAGAAAATTATCATTTAGTGATTATTGAGGATGATATAATGCAGAAATTTGAATTGCATCCAACTCTGATATCAACACAATGCAAATAATGATAATTTTGGCCATTTAAGATGAGGAAACCCAAGTTTTCCTGATTTTAGGCATCATTCAACCACAATGCAGTTATTACCTCTCATCATAAAATCACACCAGAACTTGCCAAACATGTCATGTTTACTTCTCCATAAAAAAGAAGCCTCCACAAATCAGCAGCCAGGTAAACCGGATGTGAGACATAACTTTTTACGACACCACAGACAAGCACCTGAAACTGATATCTGTTCATCCCACAGTGAAATGTAAGCAAAAAGAAACGATATCAGCAAACCAATGCCAATGTGAATCCTTGCTTATACTCAGAACTGTTGCTGGATTAACATACATTTCGTATTTTTATATCTCCCTTGCATCTTGCACAACTCCTTTTATATTTTATTATATTTTTCTACAATAACTTGCACCTTATCATCTCCTTTTTATTATTCATAGTGTACTTGAAAACTGCTCACTTCCATGCAACCAAATCTCTTTCTGTGCACCTGCTGCACACTGAATGACGATAAAGTCTAAGAAAATAAGAAAATTTGGTCCATATAAAGAAGATTATCCCTTCAAAATTTGCCATTGAAGTTTTAACGCAAACAGAAATTACAAGAGGTACAAGGTTTGCAAAAGTGAAACTCAGGAGTCATGATTATGCACACACTGCACGGTAACTAATGCACCGCAGAAAAGAGAGACGATTCAATTTAAAGCAGCCTGGATCCACACCGTACGGACCAGTCTTCATAAATTTAAAGGTGTAAGAAATCCGATTTAAAGCTCGACATTCCTCCAGAACAGCAGCAGCCAGAGAGACTCACTTTTCTTCTACTCACTGATCATCTTGTAGTCCATCCTGTGAAAGTGCTTCATGGTTGGCGGGTGCAGCCGGTCGCTCTGCGTCCCCCCCGACGGCTCAGAGCTCCACTCGTGCACATTTGAGATCGTCCAGTCCTGTCTCTGCTGCAGCTGCTCCCTCGCTCGCTCGCTCTCTCTCACCTGGCTCCTCTCCCTTTCAGCAAACAATCCCCGCTCTCTCTCTCCCTTCTGGCTTCATTTACTCGCTCTCTCTCCCCCTCCTCCCACCCCTCGCTGACTCCATACATAGTTCACAGACGTGCGCTAGAGTTAGACCAGAGTCCAGACGGCCCACTTCAGGCTCAGGACTGCAGATGTTCTTGTGTTTATAACTAAGAGACGTCACGTTTGGCGCATCTTTACAGCTCGGGTTGGTAATTTGATTTAGATTCACTTTTGTTACTGGTTAAATGATCGTTATGTCTTGATGGTAATCAATGTAAGGGGTAGGGATGTCCCGATACAACTATTTCACCTCCGATACGATACCGATATTGCAGCCTTGAGTATTGGCCGATACCGATATCAATCTGATACGATATCAGCAGGAATCATACAGACTTTTATTACTTATTTTGTAGTATGGACTGTAAGAAAAGGCTTGATCAGGTCAGATTACTCAAACAGAGAACAGTAGTCAGCAATAGTAGGTATGAGAAAAACTGACCCATTTGTTATTAACCAATGGGGTCAATAAATTTTAACCTTAAACATAAGAATATACTACAATTAAAACAACATGAATTAAAAATATTAGAAGACCCTGAAAAGTGACCTCAATAATCAAACACAAACATATTTCACCAATTGCAAAATAACCACTGTGTTGAACTTAAACATAAGTATATTCTACAACTGAATAAAATAAAAAATAAATATATTAGAATAGGCTGCTTGTATCAGAGTGCTGATCTCGGAGATTTAGGATGCAGGCCGATATAATCGGATATTTGTTTTGTTGACCGATATCCGATATCAATATCGGATCGGGACATCCCTAGTAAGGGGTGTCAAATTATCACGTTAATTTAGATTAAATAATCACAGTCATAATTAGCATGCTATTTTTTTGTTGCTTTTCCATATCAGGGGAAGCATCATGCAATAACTTTCATTGTATGTGTTAAGGAGTTGAAGATTCCACATTGCATTGGAAGCATTGGTATTTATAAAGTCTAATCAATTCCCATCCAAATTAGGGCCCCGCTGATATGGATTTTTTGAGGCCGATGCCGATACTGATATTTGTCAGAAAAAAATACAGATTACAGATTAATCAGCCGATTAATTGAAAAAAATGTGTGTATATATATATATATATATATATATATATATATATATATATATATATATATATATATATATATATATATATATATATACATATATATATTATATATATATACATATGTATATAAATATATATATATATATATTTATAGAGATATATATAGATATATATATGTTGAAAAAAAATATATATATAATACTTTGTCCTTTAGTATTTGTTAAACTTTACACCAGAGAGAAAATTTGGAGTACAAAAAACATGCAAAATCACCTTAAAAAAAGAGTCATTCTGTGTCTTGTACTTCTTGTTGATGAAAATTAGAGGAAGATTACAGTAAAGAGAGAACAACTTTTTAAAAAGTTGTAAACAGGAACGGAACAAAAACACTTAAGGTAACATTCTTTTCATTGGCATCTTTAATTTTCCTTCTCTGCAGCTTTCAAGTACAAAATAAAAGAGTCTGTTAAACTGAGGCAAACTCCTGCAAAATAAAACACATTACCGTTTCTAAAAATGTAAATAAATAGATTGTTTCTGAACTCTTTGACACATCTGCCTTTCAGTCCTCATTAGTTCATCAGAAGCAGGTTTTAGTTCAGGTAGAACCACTTTTTTATTGTAAACATGAGGTAATGTGTGTGAGGAAATCAAAATATTTTGTGGGACACTGCACATATTTCACAAACTTATTTAAACAGCCTGATTAAAGTCCCCAGCTACGCCGAAGCCTCCCCTGGATGAGTCTGCTGATGATGACGTAGGACTCCGCTAGCATTAACCTGCTAGCTAGTTAGCTTAGCTGCTGTGTCGGGAACAAGCGGATTAAGCCAGATTTCCTTCATAATCACAATAAAACAGTCACAGCTAAACTGATCCCCTGCCTACAGAAGGTCCAATTCGTCAGTATTGACAATGACAGAGGAGGCGTCGGTCAGAAAACTGTTCGGCGGTGTCTGGTCTGTCTGTGAGGCTGATCCGAGCCGAACTAGCAGAGAGCCTGGTGGTCTCTCTGTGTCCAGCAGCAGTGGGACATTGTGCACCACGGAAAGTTACTCGTCATGTCGGACCTTCAGGCTTAAAAGAACAACTCCGTGTGAGTGTAGGCGAGACATCTATACAGCATCAGCAGAGAGCTAAGAAGAGCCGCCACCAACGCGCGTCGCCATCTTCCACATCATCATTCTGCGCGACTTGGACACCGAACAGCGTTTACTGTTTTATGAGAAATCGAGAATATATCGGTGTTACATCGGCAAAACTCTAGCCGATGTTGAATACTTTGAAAAAGGGTAAAATCTGCCGATTAAATTGGCCGGCCGATATATTGGTCGGGCCCTAATCCCTATATACTTTCATCTTACAGAGCTCAGAAATTAAGCTTTTCCGTGTTATACGGTACGTTACAGTAAAGGCTGAACTGCCTAAGGGCCAGGACGGGAAGTAAGCTGAACGGCCAGGGAGCAGAGAGGATTCAGACAAACTTAAAACTAGTCGATGCAGGCTTAAACATAGCAAAAAATTTTCTTTTTTAAAAGGTGCTATGAGGAGAATCTATTTCCGGCGACATATAGACTCTGCTACCCATGAGCACGCACGGTGACTGTCATAAAGACGTGACCCAAGCCAAAGCGTGTGTTTGTTGTGATGCTAATGAATGCAGCTCGGACCTTCCTCAGAACTCTGCATTGCTTTACAACTTCTTTTTTCAACAACTTACAGGATGCAAAGCCACAAGGTAATGTATCTCTTTCTAGTTATGTAGCGGTAGTTTTTGATGTGTGACAACAAGCAATTTTTGGAAAACTTAGTATCATAGTTTTGTAGCCGGCTATATATGGCTACTAACAGCCCGGTGCTCTAAGACGTGTCTGAACAATATAAATTTGCTCTAGTTTTAATTGTCTTGTTCCTGAAGTTGATGATACAGACCAGTCCAGGCCTGTCCGACCCGACAGCGAAGCTAAGGAATAGCATTTATAGAAAACCTATTTTGATGCAATAAAACTCATCTTAAAGTGTGTATTTCCATCAGGCATATATCTAAAAGGGAGACTTCTTTTGTAATTACTTTGAAACCCCTCACAGTCTCTTTAATAATTTTACAAAACTTAATCTATGATTTTTTTTCCTCACAACAAAAATTCCAAAGTTACGTAAATATTGCATGAACCAAGTTTTGCCTTCATGTGATCAAAATATGTTATAAAACTGTTGTTATTTTGTTTGTTTTGAAAGAAGTAAGAGAGAAAAAAAAACAATGAAAAATAATCACATATGCAGGCTTATCTCAAAACCTCACCTCAAGCAATTAAACAAAGTTAAAAAAATACAGCAGAAGTAAGAGATTAATATCAACCAGGATTATCACAAAACAAAAAAATAACCTTTCTTCTGCGACTCCATTGGATTATGAAAGAGTTCATTGCACCTTTTTGTGCACTTTAAATGCCTTTTCAGGACATTACTGAAAACATGCATGAACATAAATGTTAAACTATATATAGAAATGATGTATCCTTAAATGGGAAAAATCTGGTGACTGTGTTTGTTTTAGGAAGTGTTACAGTTATTGTAACCTAATCTGAACCCCGTCACTGCAGCAGCTCCACATTGTCCCGCTGTTATCTTAATAAAATATTATCGCTGATATCAGCAGAGCTTATGTACAAACATTGCATATCTGTGATGTGTATTCTGAAATATTTTGAACTCTAAGAGAAAAATCTAGTGAGTATTTTTAGCAGCATTTAACTCTATAAGCCCTGTACGACACTTCCCGTCACATCTGGATCATAAAACTGAAGCAGAAAATTCATAATCAGGGAAAATGAGCTAATAAAGTAAAATGAAACTTGAGCTGGAAGGATGTCTGCCCGTTACTGCAGTGGACGTTTCCGTCAGAGCAGAACAGAAAACTGTGTTACAAAGGAAACAGGGTCAAGAGATGCTCTTAAAGCTCTTTATCGTTCACATGAGTTAAATCCCAGAGGTCTGCAGACTTTTATTTCAGGACCTAAAACTCTGTATACTTTGGCAGTGAATGAGACACAAGCATGAGACAGGCTCTGTGTGAAAAATGATTCAGATGCCACAAATCCATGACCTCCATTAATCATAATTATGTCATCTGTCATGTTTTGCCATATTTAGTTTTAATTCAGTTTTTATGTAAATTCTCATCAGCTTATTGTCCTTGAAACTACATCACTGCCTGTCAGGTATCCTAAATAAAGGTGACTGCATTGGTCCGTGTACTTTGTGGTCATTCATTTTTCGTGTTGATATGGGTAAACGGAAAACGGGAAACTATCCGCTTTTCCAATTTCCGTTTGGATGAAGGGAAACGAAAAATGAGAAACGAGTCATTTCCCGTTTTTCGTTTGGTAATCGAAAATCCAAAAACGAGCCTTTATCTGATATCTATTATGGGTTTATTTTTACACAAGTCGGAATATAAAATACGGCCATAATTCCTTTCGTAAAGCTTGATTTGCCTTCACCTGGAAGTACTTCCTTCTTAGCTACTAGCTGTTGTTAGCACGCCCTGCGTTGTTGTATGAAGAATGTGATTATCACTATGGCAGCATTTTTGTAAATATAAGCTTAACAATACTACGTATACAGCTGATCTAGAGCGACACACCCCAGTCAGAAGTGCAAATAAATGGATTATTACAGGAGCTAAATAACTGTTCACACTGGGGGCATCCATCTTCCATTGTCAACTCGGGGGTGGCGAGGTTTCACTGAGTTCCCAGTAGGAAATTCCGACTTCGGGGGACGTTCCAGTTGCAGTTTCCTACTCGAAATTCGGAAATTCCTACTTCTGACTACAACTGGAACGCACCAAAAGACGTGACCCAAGCCAAAGCGTGTGTTTGTTGTGATGCTAATGAATGCAGCTCGGACCTTCCTCAGAACTCTGCATTGCTTTACAACTTCTTTTTTCAACAACTTACAGGATGCAAAGCCACGAGGTAATGTATCTCTTTCTAGTTACGTAGCGGTAGTTTTTGATGTGTGACAACAAGCAATTTTTGGAAAACTTAGTATTGTAGTTTTGTAGCCAGCTATATATGGCTACTTACAGCCCGGTGCTCTAAGACGTGTCTGAATAATATAAATTTGCTCTAGTTTTAATTGTCTTGTTCCTGAAGTTGAGTATCCAGGCCAGTCCAGCCCTGTCCGACCTGACCGTGAAGCTAAGGAATAGCATTTATAGATAACCTATTTTGATGCTATGAAACTCATCTTAAAGTGTGTATTTCCATCAGGCATATATCTAAAAGGGAGACTTTTTGTAATTACTTAGAAACTCCTCACAGTCTCTTTAAGTTTAAGCATTCATTATTTTAAAATCCTTTCTCTTCGTTTTTCCTTTTGATTCGTGTTTCTCCAACATGAAAACCATCCTGTGTCTACTCATCATCGTGTTAATGCTGTTAATTAATCCAATAAAACTCGGCCAAGTTAGGCGACAAACAGTATTTCCTGCATATTCTTCAAAATAAAAGTCTCCTGTTTGGTTTCCTGAAAAGGTTTTAAGGTATCTGAACTTACGTGCAGGGAGGATGAGAAAGACACGCTTATCACCGACCCAGGTAAGAGCTAACATCCAGAGCTTTGTTCAGTTTTACTCCAGCCGTGAAGTGCAGTGTTCTGGCTTGTTGCAGAAATGTGTTTATTTTTGTTCAAGCAGCACTAAAACACAAACACCCTTGACCTTTACGACCTTAATCATTTTCCAAAGACCAGTATTTGTCTCTTTGGAGTCAGTTTATCCTCACAACACCCACGTTAAACTCTAAGAAAACTCAGAGGCTATGATACATCTGCTAAATTGGAGCTTTAACACAATAAAATCTGAAATCAACACCACATTAGGACTGAAGAGGAACATAGAAAGAGAATAAAAGCAAACAAAATACACATGAAATATAAAATAAATAGTAGAATCAGGTTTCCTCCTGCAGAAACAGGTGCATTTTTACTCCTGCAGGAGGATCAAGGCAAAATAAAAGAGGACATGAGCTGAGTGGAGACACAACACAAATGCTTTCTATGTAGGTGACACAAACATGACCCTCGCTATAGTGGGAGGAAGGCCTTTTATTATCTGAGGAGGTGGATCAGGCGCTACAGGATCAAAGTGTTAAATAAAAAACACTCCACACTCTGTTCTGCTCAGTAGTTCTTCCATATCTAACTTACTGTGCAAAGGTTTGGGGCAGTCATTACAGCAGTGCAATACAACTATTAATCACAAATAAAAAAAAACAAACAATACAAATTATTCATGGGGTCAGATAAAGACAGGAGAGATATCCTGACATCAATTCGAGTAAAATATGAGCTCATAAAGCAGAAAAAAGAAATCATCTAAAATCACAAAAAAAAAAAAAAATATGCGTTGAAACTCATTGACTTTGGACAACTGGAGGTTAATACTGTATCTTTACACTGGAGGAAATCAGATGTGCATTGTATTGGAACGACATCTTTATATTGTCTGGGGAAAAGGTGGAGATTTTAAAGAAATATGGTCACCTTTAATTGGTTTTCTCAAAGCAAATTCAGTTGGAAAAAATGCTGAGTTGTTGAGTTGTGTGTTGTGAATAGAGCTGGGCAAAAAATCAATAAAATCAAATTATTTTCTGCAGAAGATTTTAAAAATTCTTGCCTTAGTCCAATTGTAAGTAGCTGCAATTTTTGAAAAAATTACAATTTTCATGACGGTCAGCCTTGTCGGGTTTGCACAAGCACTTTTATAGGCTTGTATTTGTTATTTAAGCAGATTAAATATTGATCAGAGAGTTTCATGCTAATACTGTAAAAACACCTCAACCTTTTAGTGTTTATGTAGACAAACCTGCCTACGTTTATACTACATAATCAACCTTTATGACCCAGACTTTGACTTTAAGAGGGAAACATTTAGACAACGTAAAGGCAAAACTTGATTTGTTTCTTTTTTATGTCACTGGGAGTTTTGTTTCTTTTAGGGAGGGAAAAATTGATTTAAATCGTAAATCGAGTGTTGTGGAAAGAATTCGAGGATTTTATTTCTAGGCCATATCGCCCAGCCCAAATTGTGAATTTAATAATTTTATCTTATTACTTTGTTTCTTTTTCCTTTGCTTTCAGTTATTTATTTATTATTTTTTATTCATGTTCTATACTTTTTTATTTGGGGGGATTATGTTGTCGGTTTAATGTATATTTTGTAAATTGCATTATCATATATGTCTTGCTACAAAACAGAATAAATTTATTGATTAAAAAAGTAAAAATATGTCAAAATATAAATGAAATAGGAAAAATGACTGAAGAGTATACAGAATATTTACAAAGTTTGCACAAGTTTCTTAGGGCCATTCTGAGGTTGGTAATATGAATTACTCACGGATACTGCACTAATCAACAAATTGCGAGTACAGCATCAATCCATCGAACATAAACAACTATAATCAATTATCTTTCTTTTTTCGCAAACAACTGTACATGTCCATCAAATAAATGTATTTGTGTAAATGTGTTTGTGTAAGTCTGCATAAATAACAATATTTGATTTTTGCCTCTACTGTTGAGTTGACAGAATTTGATCATACTTGAAGATCAGAAGTATATGCACTGTTATAGGCTAAATATTATAGTTCACAGTTCAGACATTTATAGGTCTAAACTGCAGCTCTGAGGACTGATGTTTGTTTTCCTTTTCATTCAAGAATGTACTTATCCTGATTGTTACAACAACAGAGCACTTTTTATTGAGATTTTATGTTTGTGTTTGCACTGTAGTCTAAATAAGGGAAAAAAACTACAATTTGTTTTTTTTCAAAGAGCATTTATTTTGTACTGATGCAGCAATATTTTTGTCTGTCTGCATTAGGACGAAAATAAAGAAAATGAGATTTTTGCACAACTTCCTACTGTTGGGGATTTTATATAGGGTTGAATGATTTGAGAAAATAATCTAATTACGATTTTTACCCCCAATGTTGCGATTTTCTCTGCAACTGTGTTAATGTTCCTCATCTTATGTATTCTTAAACAAACATAAGCAGTAGATCTTTTTATATTAAAACCAATATGACATTAAATTAATCTAAGGATAAAAGATTTGAGAAAAAGTGGAGAAGTGAAGAACAGAAGCAAAATAGGTATGAAATTGTAAAAACTGGGTAAAAATGGTATGAAAGTGGAAAAAGGTTAATAAATAGGTGCAAAATAGGTATGAAATTGCAAAAAAACTGGGAAAATTGGCAAAAAAAAATCCAAAAGGGGCTTAAGAAAATTTATTATGGCAGCAAAATTGGGAATTAAATTTGAAATTAAATTTCAAAAACCATGTAAAAATTCCAAAAAAAGGTTCAGACAATGGCCAAAAACAGATGAACGGGGGCAAAATAGGCATAAAGTTGTAAAAACGGGGGTTAAAAAAAGGTAAAAATGGTCCAAAAGTGGGAAAAAAGTGTTTGAATAAAGGTAAAAAAAAAAAATAGGCATGAAATTGCAAAAAACTACATCACAATGCCAAAATGTTCTACACATTTTGGGTTAAAAATATTGAACCTTCTGCGATTTGAAAATTGCAACAAGCCATATTGTGATTTAATCTAATTTGCAATTAATTGTTCAGCCCTAATGTTCTATAATCTTTATTTCGTATCGATTCGTGAGTTAACCATTTTGTTACACCCCTGATAGATAGATAGATAGATAGATAGATAGATAGATAGATAGATAGATAGATAGATAGATAGATAGATAGATAGATAGATAGATAGATAGATAGATAGATAGATAGATAGATAGATAGATAGATAGATAGATAGATAGATAGATAGATAGATAGATAGATAGATAGATACATAGATAGATAGATACATAGATAGATAGATAGATAGATAGATAGATAGATACATAGATACATAGACGCACTACGATACTATATTTAAGTAAAAAAGGGTGTCGTTGCTTTCGTTGTGTAAAGCCTTTAGACTGAGAAAAAGCTGCACCACTAAGGGCTGGAAGACTAAAAGCCCACGATCATGTTAGATCAGTAAAGGCAGAAGGAATACCTTACATGGTCACACACACTCCCAAGATCTCAAACTTCAGTCAAACATTTTCTTCACATCATGAAAAGTCGTTTATGTAACATAATAATTACATAAAGTAAAGAAAAACTGCTGCCAGCACCTCTAATGCAAATGCATGTCCGTCATTGCAGGAGTTTTGTAACAGTTTTTATTCTCTTATGCTGCATTCACAAACAGATTTGTGTCCTGGTATTAGTTTTTAATGCTCTTGTGCAATATCTGGGTAGTTTTCTGGCCGCAGGTTAAAGAGACAAAAGAGATTTAGACACCGAGTCTCCTGAGTTTGAGTGTGCGACTGTGAAACTGAAGCCCTGCCAAGACTTCTGAGCTGCTGTGTGTGTCTGCTCGATTCTGCTTCAGGACAGGACAAAGTGTCATGTTAGAGAAATGAGTCCTGTTTCTGCCTCTTACTGTCGCTTTCAGAGCTGTTAACGGTAAACAAAGGCACGGTGAAGGAAATGTATAGTGTGTGTGTTTGTTTGTCGGCGTGTGAGTGTGAATACGTGTGCATGTGTGTGCAGAGTGACTCCTTGATCTATCCAGAGACAGCCTGTCCCCTGGCTCCACGCCCGTGGAAATGAATGTCAGGATCGGCTTACATTGAAGTCATACGTAACATCATTGTGGAGAAAAGGTGGACAGACAGTTACCAGCTGAGCGACTGGTTAGGTAATGAAGTCATACAGGGAGTTGGAGAGCAGCAGAGGTGACACTTCTCTCTTGTCTTCTCTTAAAAGGAAGGAAACTCTGAATTTAAACGTTTCAAGTCGTTTTGATTGATGAGAGGTTGTCATGGACGGAGCATATTAAGCTCATCAATAACAAAGTGATGAAGTCTATTGGCATCATCCGGAAAATTCATGGTTTCATTACTAAGAATACTGTTCATACATTGTATTACAGTTTAATATATCCACATCTTAGCTACTGTAATAGTGTTTGGGCGAGTACATACCCTACAAATTTGCAGAAAATATTCATTACTCAAAAGAAATTTGTTAGGCTAGCCACTTCTTCTAATTATTTATCTGCCCCTCTATCTAAAAAGCTGAACTTATTGTCCATTTACGATATCAATACTCTTCAATCTTGTATATTTATTTATAAATATATTCATCTACCACATTTGCTCCCAGAATCTTTTATGTATTTTTTTACAATCAACTCTCAGATTCATTTGCGCAATACAAGATATGCCATTAAACTTCATACTCCCTTTTGCCGTACTTCACAATGTCAGTTTTCTTTTACTTACAGAGGTTTGTTAATTTGGAATTCATATTATCATTTAACAAAAACATCTACATCTCTGACCAATTTTAAGTTCAGACTAAAGTCATATATAATACATCAAGATCCCAAAGCTTCTTTTTGTTCTCATTCTTAATTAATTCATTTGCTTGTTGTTTGTTTGTTGTTGAGTTATTTTGAGTTTATTTCATTTTATTATTTTTTTCTTTTTCTTCTTATATTTTTATTATTAACTCTATTTGGGGAGGTACCTTGGATAAGCCCACTTTGGGTTCTTTTCACCTCTCCAGCGCTATCTTGCATTTTTTTCTATGCCAATGTAACTGTTTCTAATTTATGGTGCAAATAAAATAAAAAAGATAAAAATAAAAATAAAAGTCTTAGTTAATAAAAGGATGAAGCTGCACCTACCGCAGGAGTTGAACTTAAAAGATAAAAAACTAGAAAGAAAACTATAACCTAAAAATGGCTAAAACTCCAAGCCCCACTTGTTGAGGATTGGATTGATATAGTATATTAAATATATTCAGTGGAGAAACTCCACTTAGACTACAGCAATAAAAATGTGCTCACATGTTCCAATTAAGATAAAAATGATTAATACTAGGGCTGCAACAACTAATCGATTAAAATGATGAAAATCAATAATTAAATTCCTTGTCAACTAATCTAATTATCAATTTACATCAGCAACGAATCGCAGGTGTTTTGGTGCATGAAATTGTAGCTTACAGTCGGTTAGTTAGGAGGAGATGAGCCCGCTCTCTTGCCGTAAGCTACTATGAGAGGTGTGCATGTGCACTAGCGACCGTCACTGCACATAACAACATGCAGAAGGATTCACAATGGCAGCGTCCACGGCAGCATCACTTCGCGAACGACCAAAAACCTCCAAAAGCTGGGAGCATTTCATGTTCAACAAAGCAAAGCAAACGATCACTTGCAAACATTTTAAGGCCGACTTCATCTGGAATGTAAGCACGACCTCTATGAAAGAGCTGAGCTGAGAAAGTACGTTGGTGTGTTGGAGACGAACGAAGACTCGCCTCGGTATAAAGATTATTTTTGTTTGTTACTTTCAGCAGCACCTTTTTTTATTGAATACTTTAAAGACAAGACTGCTGCGACTTTGCCTGCTTTGTTTCAACAAAAAAAGTCAGTTAGTGAGCATTTTTTTAAACAACATGCAAACAAGTCTACTGTAACGTCCGTCGGACGTAAAAATAAAGGTGACTCCGGCTTGTGAATATACCTGCTTTTATTAAACAGTCACTGTGGGCTGTGACCACGCCAACTACAATTTCAATTCACGAACAAAACAGTAAAGAGTAATCTCCAGACCTCCTGCTAACTGCTCTCTCCCTCCTCGCTTGTACCCACACACTATCTCTCCCCTGACCATCAATTTTCAGGAAACATTAACATCCACATTGAACACATAACAAACAGTAGAACTGCTACACTATTACTGGACTTAAAGCTTAGCACAGTGAGTCAAGAAGAAAAAAGCTGTAATAAAATATTATTACAGGAGGAAAAATGCTATTTATTGTCTTTATTGTTGTTCGGAAAATACCTAAAACAACTTTGAGCTAAATTGTAAAGGAAATTGCAAAAATGTGTCATTGTCCGATTAATCGATTAATCGTTGAAATGGTCGCCCAACTAATCGATTATGAAAATAATCATTAGTTGCAGCCCTAATTAATACCATTACTCCACCCACAAAGTTTATGGTGTATATAGTTATATTTTTTGTCACAAGAACTTGGAATGTAAATATAGTATACCAGGTTTATAGAGGTGGAAGAAAAAGTCGATTCACATAAGTATCTGGATTTTTTGTTTGACGATTCTTAAATCAATTTTTTTATTCAGAAATCTTTTTTTTTCCAAATTTAACTGCTTCATTTTAGTCTGTGTTAATAAGACACTTTTAAATGCAGTCCAGGCTTTTGAAGAGAGAGTATAAACAGCTGGTTAAAATATATTATATACTATATTGATATAGTCTGTAGGCATCATCATTGTTCATCTTTTTCACTGGTGTTGAAAAAGCTAACTAAAGATTGCAAAAATCAGCAATATCGTAGACTCGCAATTTAAATCAAATCAGCACCTAATCGCAGAAAATCGAATCAGGAAAAAAGTGTATCGTTTCAGCCCTACTGGTTTATAAGGGAAAATGCATTTTTTTCTGTTTTACTACTTTCTGTTCTACTTTGGCTTATTTTCATCTCTTTATCAGTAGGGCTGGGCCGTTATCGACAGTGAAATGTGGCGCGCTACTTTGCTCTGATCTCAAGTAGCTGTTATCCGACCTGCCTCACTCTGCCAGACAGACAGGAGCTGCACCACTAACAGACAGACGAGAAAACTTGATGCCAGAGTTGCCAGGTTTGCTTATTATAAGCAACTTTCGGCTTCTTTTTCTAACTTGCATGTGCATATTGGGAGTTGTAGGTCTCAGTTTTTTGGGCTTGTTCCAATAGTGCAGTTTCTCATTTGGACTTATTGTGCCCCAAAACCATCAATATAAACCTAATTCAAAAGTTATTAAAACTATTTTATCCCACCCTAAAACAAAATTTAAATTTTACTGTAATAGTGGCGTGTCCACCTAAAATAACTCCATATAGCCATATTTAAATTGATTTTTGATGTGGCTACTACTGTTTGACCATAATAAAGCTGTAGAGGATTAAGATAAAACTTAGATAAAACCCTGACATGTCTGTTTGGCTACAAAAACCATGGTTGGACTGTTTAGCAATAACAGAGTTATAAATAACAGCAGCCCCTCACTTCTGTGTAAAGAAAAGGATGTTCAAGCTCCAAACAAAAGGATGTTTAATAAGTAAATTAAGAGACAAAAAAGGAGAAATATGACTTTGAAATTGAAATGTAACATGGATATAATTAAAACATGCTTCATGTAGGTTTCTCTCTTTAAAAATGCTTATTTCAATCACAAAATTTGGCAACACAGCTAGCTGCAGCAACGGTGAGTCTGGAGCGTCTGTGGAGTTAAAACTGGAGTTTTCAGGATGGAAGTAAAAGAAATAAAAGTCAAGAACACACATGTGAAGTGTCCATTATGTGGACATTAAGTGTTTGTCTGTTGTTAGTAAATCTAAAATCTAGAGACAAAAAACAGCGAGAACTCCGCTGATGATGTCAGAGCTGCTGCAGCAGGTAACAACAAGGAAGGACACAGAGACAGAGACACACAGTTCAAGAGGAAAAGATTTTTCAGAAAAGTAACACATCAGTTACTTTACCTGGTAACTAATTACATTAATGAACGAGTAATTCAGTTAGTAATTCAATATTTCAATATTTAATATTCAAATTGTTACTGTTCCCTAAAACTTATTTAGTGAATGCCTTGCCATATTTACTGTCTTGATTTGCTTTTCATTGCCTTAAACTTTTATCATGAACTTGTATTATTATGTTGTGTGCTGCTGACCTCTTGGTCTTTATCTGGGTAAATAAAGGTTAAATAAAAATAAAAAATAAAAAGTCTACATCCCCTCCTCCATATGTTGACCCAGCTCACCAAAGCCTCTAATCTTTCTGGTTATTATAACTCTGAGTCAGACAGAGCTACCTCGATAGAACAAGGTCAAACCAATTGATTTTCATAAAGGAGTGGAAATTTCATTTGGTAGCCAAGTGCTCTCTTGTCTTCTGGCGGATCGGCTTCTGAATTTGGTTTTACACTTGAGATTGTCAAAAGGAAATTGGGACGAAAAGAGAGACAGAGTGAAAGGGATGATTTAAGGACAGCAGTGGGAATAAAAGGAAGAAGTAAAAGGAAAGGCCAACCGCTGAGATCAAACACAGACGAGACTCTAAACCGCCGTGAATAAGCAACCATGTGGGAAAGGAGCGAGGGCAGAGAAGGACAGTGAGGCTGTAAATCACAGGGGGATAGTGAGAACCTTTTCTTCTCAGGATATAAAAATACAGGCCGTCCGTCCAAGGTCCTCGTCTACTAACAGTCTGCTAAGAAGATGAACCTTCACCACTCATGTCTGATTTTAAACCACATGAATGAATGAATGTAAAACCATGATGAAACTCCATAAAGACTTTTTTAAAAGATGACACCTGCACGCCAACGACACGCCAACACTTGAGTTTATCACCCACCTTTCAGCACGGCGTGCCCGTTGGGGCCTTGGGGCATAGGGTAGGGCAGAGTGGAGCGGGCGCCGAGGGCGGTCGTGGCCTCCAGCAGAGCTCCTGTCAGCAGCGAACACACCGACGTCCTCCAGTCACACGAACGATACAGCCTGCAGATTCACAACGGAAAGTCAATCAGTGACCCCAAACTTCTTTGTTTACAAGCATGGAGATTTATGATGAGGTCTGTTTTTAAAATAAAAAAATCATTTATCTATGCTGTGATGTGTGTTTGACATTGTTGACACTAAAAAATCTACAGGCAAACATTTGCCCAAACGGAAAATCTGCAGGAATCCACAAAGGAATCATTAAAGAATTGGATTAGCTGGATTGTTAATAGCACTGGTATAGAAGGACACTGGGGTGCGACCATTTTGGTCACAGATGCGCCCAGAATTTGTAAGAGTGCGCCTAGCATTTTTTGTTGGTTGCATATAGGGCTGCAACTATCGATTCTTTTTGTAACCGATTACTCTATCAAATATTTTGACGATTAATCGAGTAATCGGATAACGGTTACATCGCACTCACTGCTTTTTTTTTTTTACATTGAATCACTACACATTATTATTAGTAACACACAAAACAGAAAAGCCAGCTCACTTAAATTAACAACTTATTTTTCTTATTTTCAACATTCTGAGCATAAATGGGATCTCAAAATCAAAATCTATACTTTTATTTCTACTCTGGGCCATATCTAACTTTTTTGTACCATATTGATGATCTTATTTTGCTTACTTTATTTCTAGGGCCATATAATCTCATACTTAGATACTAAGATCATTTAACTAGCTAATGTACATTTCTATAACATATGAAAGCATTCCCTACACCTGCTTCCTCTACTCACTGTCAGTGTTTTCTCTTCTACTCTCTGCAATCAAATTAAATGTAAAGTTATTGGATGTGAAAAGTATGTGAACAAAATACACATGATTCTGGGCAAGTAGCCTCCGCACTGATTTACGTTCTGAACCAGCCTTTACACGGAGCCAAAAAAGTCATACAACGTTCTGCCCTAAATGTTTTTTATAAATTAGTTTGAGAATTTTTTTTTTTATTATTTACCTTGGTTTCAGTTTTGTAAATATTGACTATAGTGTGTGAAATCTTATTCTAGGTTCAAATTAATTGGAGAATAAGACCATCTAGTTAAATTTTACGTTGCTGGTTGTTTAAATCTGGATATATTTCATTTTTCAGTTCAGTATAGCACCTAAAACATTAGTTCTTTTATTTTAAAATATTTTATCACCTCCGCCAAAGAGGTTATGTTTTCGGGAGACTTTGTTTTTTTGTCTGTCTGTCCGTCTGTGAACAAAATTACTCAAAAAGTTATGGATGGATTTTGATGAAATTTTCAGGAAATGTTCAGCATGGGAAAAGGAAGAAGTGATTCAGTTTTGTTGTTGATCCAGATCACCGTTGATCCGGATCCAGGAATTGTTCAAAGAATTCTTTATCATTGGGAAATAGGGCCATTTTCAACATATGTGTACGTAACTCCATGAAAAAATATGCCCAGATTGCTTGCCAAAATATATTGATGTATATGTACTTTTTAATGGTCAAGGAATCAAAAAAAAAGTAGACAAAAATGTAGGAGAAATGTTTTTAGATACAAGTCACAATATGTGTGGGAACTGTGCTGCTTGGCGGAGGTCTGTGCTCTCCGAGTGCTTTTCTAGTTTAACTTGAGATGTTTTAGTTTGAAATGAGAAATTTCAGTTCAGTAAAGCACTTAAAACACTTTTATTTGGAAATGTTTTATTCTGCTTAATGTTTTAGTTTGAATTTGTAAATTTCATTCAGTGAAGCACTTTAAACTCTGTTTTTCATTTAATATATAATTTTGCTTCAAACAAAGACAAGTATTTCTTTAAATCTTATTCTTGTTTAAAAAGCATTTACATTATATAAAAGTTATAAAGAGTGATAAAATGGTGACCTTATGGCGTTAAAGGTGACTCTGAAAAATTTGGGTGCACAAAATTTTGTGCTGGTGCAGCTTAAACAAAATTTAGGTGCACCGTTGCAACCAATGCAAAAAGTTAGTCTGGAGCCTGTATTGATAAAGTTAGTATCAATTCCCATCCCTATAAGTTGACCAAAATTGAGCACATGTACTCCAGATTTGAGCCAAACTACAGTTCATATCACTGATGTCAATTTAAGCCCACACAGCTTTCCAAACAAAACACCCATTGAGCTTCTACGCCACTTTAAGCATGAGTGTTCAGACTGTTGTTGAGCGTTTAACGTCTACAAACCTTGGTGAAGCAGCAGGGTGAGAACAGCTGAGGCTGCAGCATGGGTTAGAGTCCAGTCTGTCCGGACTGGTGCTCCATCCACATCCAGGACGAGTCTGCAGGAGCTTCTTGGCAGGATGGATCAGGTTTGACGGCTCTCTGTCCTGGACATGATGGCTGGCCTGTGGAGGGAATCAACAAAAACATTCATGATGGTGGACCTTTGGAGATTTCACTTTCACTCTGAGAAGTTAAACGTAGGATCTGCAGGATTTTTTGTTACTGTTTGTAAACACAACATTCAAATGAAGCCACTCGACCTGATCGGCCCTGGGCAGCAGGAAAGCAGGAAAATGAGTGACGAGGTACCTTGCAAATTTTTATCGAATGTGTTTTATTATTAGCGAGCTGCATCGCTTTAGTACTTGAATAAACACAGATGCTTATTGCTGGAGTATTGGCTAAAATAAGCAGATGAGTTTGACCGTCTTCAGTTACTAGAAAATAAAGTTGACATCAAATTGTGCCTTGCTAACATGTCGTTTTTAGATGTCTGGGCAGCCTCCACTGACATAAACACAGAACAACCGCCCCGTTGGCAGAGAGGCCCGAGGGTCGTGGGGTCAGGGAAGTAGGAGTAGTGTTGTGTTACTCGAGACCGGTCTTGGTCTCAAGACCACATTTGAAGTTCTCGGTCCTGTCTCGGTCTTGGGACTGGCCGGACTCTGGATTTTCCAACAAGACCAATCAAGACCAGCACTGATCTGCTGTTCTTCAACTTCATTAATGTGAATAAGGAGGAACACTTTGTAAGACAACAAAAAGCTTCAGTTCATGTGTTATTTCCATCTGTGATGAATACAACCTCCCCAGTGTTGTGACTGAGGGATTCCCCCCTTAACTGTTCAACTTTGTCATGGTTTTTAAAATTAATTTTTATGGACTTGGTCTCGACTCATGTGACCAGAAGTGACGACAACAAACATTAGCACCAACTACCTTGCCTCCAAAAAGCTGAATGATGGAGTCGAATGAGGTATAAATTGAGGACGCTCCGCCTGGATACGAGTCATCTGTCTGGCAGTATTTTGACTTTCTCATTAAAAAAGACGAAGACGGCGAAAACGAGCCTACCGCTCGTTAGCATACACTCTCTCTAACCTCTCTAGGGTTAGAGAGTGTTATTGTTTGTGTTTGGCCTGTTAGGCCTTGTGTTTTCCTGTGTGCAACTCAAACAAAAACAAATAAGTTGTAATTACACAGTAATATTTTTTCTTTTTTACTTTTTTGATATTGTATCGTGACGTATCGTTTCGTGACCCGGGCATATCGAGGTGCAGCATATTGTGAGTTTAAGTGTATCGTCCCATCCCGAATAATTACACACAGTTTAAACATTTATTACATAATAATGACAAATACTTGCCAGAATTGTTTACTTTTATTTCTGATGAAAAAAGTGTTAATAAATTTACTTATAGGAGATTTCCTGACGCAGTTATTGACAAGTAAAAGGCAAAAGAACTGTTAAAATTATAATATTAAAGGAATTAAATGATTTCAATTCTGTTTTAAACCAACACTATGTAGTTTTTCAAACATAATATAATCCTTCGATATTCATTGTGATGGTCCACCACTTTACAATGAGTTGAATGAAACCTCTGTCGTGGTCTGGAGTGGTCTGTATCCCTTCAACTGGCGCTATGTAACTTCGAGGTGGATGGTGGGAACCCTGCCACACTAAAAAACTACAAGTTTGGACTGCTTTACGGCATACGTCACTTCCCCCGATTCCTGATTCGTTTAAAACACGGAAGTCTCGGCGAAGGCCAATCGCAGAGCTGTAACCATGGCGGAGGAAATGAAGAACTTAATGAATAGAAAAGTTTTGTCGGAGGATACAAAACAAAGAAAGCGAGAGAAAAACAAGCTGAATGCTCGGACCAGAATAAACATCGGTTCGGCGTTCACTCACTGGCGTGAATAAAAGACGAGGAGGGATGTCCGACTACTATCAGGTATGTTGGCCGACTAATTTATGACGAAGTTCCTCAAAAAAACTTGACAGGAAAAAAGTACAGCACAACAAATCCAGAACATACCAGTATGTAGTTTTGTTCAGATCTATTTCAAGTGTGCGATATCACCAGCTCGTCGTTGTCTTTACTTTTATTCACTTTATCACTTCAACAGGACGGGGGCGACTTCACGGTAATAAGACCAAGTTGAACTTAGCGATTTTTAACATCGTCATTTAGTCAAAAATAAAAACATTACCTCGTCGCTATCCATCCTGCAAACAGCCGCTGAAGACAGAAGAATACTTTTGAGTGAAGTCCTGGCTTCTGCAATTCTCATACAAAACAAACGCACGCGAACGGCAGATCTGTCTTACGACAGTATGCGCACGCTAGAGCTCATGGGTAGTTGAGTTCACTCTCCGGTCAAACGGGGATCTTCCGTAGTGCTGCTTTAAAGTACTTTTTGAACATTTTGAGCACACTGCAACAATACCGCAATAATAATGATAACCGTGATATGAAATTTTCATACCTTTATATGTGTATACAAACATAAAGTTCCTGTTAGGACTGCTTATCTGAGTGTGGTTTTCACCTTCATTATGTTACATAACAGATGAATCAGAGGTCACTGTCATCCACTCCTCTGCTGTGGTTATTATCAGAAGCAATTTCCTTCAGACGGACCACAAGTCAAGGTGTGAAACGAGAGGATTAACTGAGACAGCCACCCTCTTAAAACAGAGAAAGAAAGGCTGTAAAAGAGCCCAAGAGGAAAATATGAGAAAATGGAGATATATGAGGACTGAGGAGTTTGACCTTGGAGAAAAGCCTCCTCCTCTTTCCATCACTCTCAAGCGTGATTTAAAAGAAAAGTGACTGGCTCCTCCTGCGTCCTCGGCTGAACTTGATTTATGAGCTCCTTGGCATGAATTTCAGAGAAAAGCCATTATGGAGACATTCTGCGGTGCTGTTAGTGGGCACTAATGTTTTAATGCGGGGCTGAAATCTGCAAAAAAAAAAAAGGACAAATCAATATTGTTGACAAAGGTGGATGAAAGGTGGCACCGCTGCCCGTCACGCTGCCAGGAAGGAGAAGCTTCAGTCTGCGGGTTTGTGAAGAAGTTTTAAAGTGAGTGCAGCGTGGTGAGGAGGGACGGGTTTCCTGCGCGGGGTGTAGGCCTCGCCGTTGTCAGATCTGAGCCCGTCCCAAGGGAGACGGAACATACCAGCCCGCACGTTCGAGTAAAAACACTCGAACATGCAAATCGTTCTGACCTACATTTCAGAAACACACTTTCAACTGTGAGCTTTGGACGACCTCGAGGAGGACAATCAACGGTGACCGAGCTGATTGAGACAAATCCTGCCTCTGATTTCTTGTCTGGAACATTCTCTGACTCATATTTCTGCTTAAGGGTTTTGTTTTTGAACTCTTTTAGAGACACAGCATAGGCTTGAAATGTGCTGCATCTTTTTTAATTTAACCCTACAAGGTCAATAGTATCATATTTGATACATACTTTTATAACACCTCTTTCTACTCAATATAATCAACAAATTACAAAAAAAAAATGTCTGAATACAATCAGATAAATGATAAAAATGTCCTCAAATGGATTATCAGTTGCCAAAAACACCTAATGTATCAAATGAGATGCGAAAAATCTACATGTTGAAATTTATGGACATTTTCATTTTTATGAATTTTAGCAGGAAGTTAAACAAACATTTGACCTCCAAAAAAATTAGAATTTTCTGGCTATAATCTACGATCTTGGGCCTTAAAGGATTAACCTGTTTAGCCCCAAAGTACCTGATTCCACAAATGCATGCTCTCCAACAAAAACGTAAGAAAAAGTGAATCATGTAGAAATGTAGTCATGCTGCACATCAAATTAAACACCAAGCAAAAGAATTATCAAATATCCAAATATGTTTCACTTTGGTTCAAACTTGGGCTGCTTTGGATTAGGGCTGAACAATTAATTGCAAATTAGATTATATCGCAATATGGCTTGCTGCAATTTACAAATCGCAGAAGGTTCAATATTTTTAGCCCAAAATGTGTTGAACATTTTGGTATTGTGATACAGTTTTTTGCAATTTCATGCCTATTTTTAACCTCTATTCAAACACTTTTTCCCCACTTTTGGACCTTTTTTACCTTTTTTTAACCCTCGTTTTTACAACTTTATGCCCATTTTGCCCCCATTCATCTTTTTCTGGCCACTGTCAGAACCATTTTGGGAATTTTTACATGGTTTTTGAAATTTAATTTCAAATTTGATTCCCAACTTTGCTGCCATTAACAATTTTCCGAAGCCACTTTTGGACTTTTTTGCCAATTTTTACCCAGTTTTTACAATTTCATACCTGTTTTGCTTCTGTTCTTCACTTCTCCACTTTTTCTCAAATCTTTTATATATATAGATACAGACTTAATACCCAATTTGCCCTTCGTCAGCTAGTTGGATTTATGATGCAATATCTCAATATGGTAAAAATGTGCAAATATAATATTTTTATGAAACTTACGACAAGGGTTTTGGACTGAAGTTGGACATGGTATTGCAACCTAAATAGTATAAAATTTATTCCAAATATCAGTCTGTTGTAGTGGACAACATGCATGAAAGGGTTAAACCTGCCAACTTCATGAGCACGTGGATGATTCCTGTTTTCAACTGAGCAACTAAAGATCTTTGACTTCTTGTTAAATTAGCGGTTAGGTAAGTTTCATGCCCATAACTGTGTTAATTTTGGATGTATGTCCTTAATTTGCCTTTAATAAAATTTAAGGATGCACCGAATATTCGGTGGCCGAATGTATTCGGCCTAATAATGCATAAAAAGCCATATTCGGCCTTCGGTGGAGTGAGGTAATAGCAAGGCCGAATAGTACCATGTGACGCAATGACGAAATCAAATGCGTCATTGCGTGTGGCTGTGGCTAAGCAGACTAAGGCTGTCATTTTTCCTAAAAATCAAACTCAATCATGCACCCAAATAATCTAAGATATACGAATATGCCCCCCCCCCTTTTCACAGAACACACAGCCTGGTCTTTGATTTTAAGTTTGCCATCAACGGTGTAGAACCAAAACTACTTGCACACAGCTCTCCTCAGAACATTCAGAGCTGTTAATGTCCACTCGGAGTGGAAACTCTTTGTTTACTGAGGTCAAGAGAGCAGCAGATGTGACTGAGGGTCAAGCTGCACTCAGAGCGCCCTCTGTTGGACGGAACGGTCCACTGCTCCAGAACTGACGTGCCGCCACACTCAATATTTAACATTTGAATACTTATTTACAATTCGGTTAGATATTTATTTCCATATTCAATTGGTTATTCAAATATCGAATATAAAGTGACAGCTTTCCACTTCAATGCACATTAGTATTTTTTAATGCATGTTTTGTTTTGTTTGAAGGCTTAATATGAATGAAAAACTTTGTTGGGCTTTCTTTGAAAAGCAAAGGCTACTGGAATATAAAAAATGTCATAATATTCAATAAACAATTACTTTCTTTTAAAAACATGTTAAGCGCTTGTAAAAAATTATAAGCGTTTATAATTTCATTCGGCTTTGGCTTCGGCCACAAATTCTCATTTCGGTGCATCCCTAATAAAATTTCATTCGACCATTTTTGCTCAAACTTGACAACAAGCTTCGCCCTAATTTTGTTCACACTGCAACTGCAATTTAAGTAAGTGATTGAAAAAAAGGTTGATTTTTAATTCTTAAATCTTCTGCAGAAAATTATTTGAATTAATGGATTTATTTGATATATTTCCCAGCCCTAGTCTGAACTTAAACCACTGAAACACCTTTTAAAACCTGGCGGTTATTCACGTACTCCAGTTTGGGAATCACTGCCTTAAAACAAAGTTTCCTGCAGGACGGAGGTTAAAATGCTGCTGAAAACTCTGAATAACGTGAGTAACGCTGAGGCACAAAAGCTGCCTGTAAATATGTTTGTGAGCGACGGCGGCCTCAAAGGCAGGAATGTGTCGGTGCTCCTGACGGACACGCAGCAGCTGTCTGCAGACGCAAACAAACAAACTCATCTTCACACTTCAGTTAAACGTGAAGAGCACAAATAAACCTGAACAGTCACGACAACATGGGGTAGACGCATGTGTATGAAGATAAAGCTGGTTTAAATCTGATGTTTCAGAGGGTTTGTGTAAGAGGAGAAAGTTTGTCTCCGTTACTGATTCTCAGGTTTCACTGATGTCCCAAGACAACCTGAAGAGGAATATAAATAAGACTTAAGGGAACAAGAGAGCGAGCCACAAACCACTTCCAACATCACTTTTGATCGATCAGAATAAATCACTTCATCTAATTGGAGATCATATTTAATCCAAACAAACGATAATGAACATTACTTCAGCTCGGTCTCACGGTGCAGCAGGTTGTTTCTGATTATTTACGTCCGTCCAAAAAGCCACAGGAGCTGCTGCAGTTTAGTGCCCGAGTCTCCTGTTACAGCCTGTGTGTGTGTTAGC
Organism: Scarus forsteni; assembly: GCA_036419115.1. Classification (NCBI taxonomy): domain Eukaryota; kingdom Metazoa; phylum Chordata; class Actinopteri; order Labriformes; family Labridae; genus Scarus; species Scarus forsteni. The sequence goes on from JAZDUH010000263.1 coordinate 15,280,934, forward strand.
ATTCAGAGCTAACGACTTAAGCTGAGTGAGGGTAAATTAGGCAGCTGCTCTAATCAACGCTAATGCAGTAACGTCCAAAAATGTCCCTTAATTATGCCGCATTTACAGTCACAGTCCTGTCCGCCTGTTAAAACAACAACAGCTGTGATCAGTGTGTAAGACTGTTTTAAGAAAGAGCAGGTTAGATATTGTAAATATGGATCAATGTTATGGTTTAGAATAGAAATAGGTTCTAGTTGTTCTCATTTTGATGTACAGTAAGGATACTGCTACTCCTTTGAAGATCATGTTTCAGGTTAAAAAACTTGCAAACCCTTTATGTACTTTATTTTTGTTTTAGGAATACACCAGGTTGGATTTTTGAAGATATCTAATATGTGATGTGAATACATGATACATTTTTAAAAAAATATATATTTTATGAGGTAAACCAACACCAAATTGCCAATATTACATCCAATACATGTGATGTATAAGGGAAATTTATACTGCTAAAATGTTGGCTGTAACTATCAGCAAAGAAATTCCCATCTGCCTACAAACCTTTCCTCTCACAGTGATGTAAAGTATGGACACTGCTACTCCTTTAAGTGTGCATACTGCTCTGTGGACTAGTAAAAAAATACTCTGCACATATCAAACCACTTTCCATCACCTTTTTCTATTTTAAATTACTTTCTGATCTGTACCAGAGAATGATGCACAATGTTATTTTTGCCAATATCAGATTTAAAATTAAATGGCTCATATTTTTGATTAGTTTTATGCTCTGTCGTTAAGTGTCTTGAGATAACACTTGTGATGAAATGGTGCAATAAAAATAAAGATTGACTGATTGATTGTTTACATTGAGGATGTGATTAATCCCAAATTATAAGATAATCCACACACCAAAAAATAGCTTGCTTGAAATTTTTAATTTTCAATCAAAATTAAAAATTTTCTCTGATACCTTTTTCTGGATTTTTTTGGATCCAGCACCCTGCATAGTAAGGGTGTGAGAAAAAAATCAAATCATATAAGTATCAGGATTTTTTGTTTGATGATTTCTAAATCAACTTCTTTTGTTCAAAAACAGATTTTTTTCCAAATTTAAATGCTTTGTTTTAGTCTGTGTTAATAAGCCACTTTTAAATGCAGTCCAGGCTTTAGAAGAGAGAGTATAAACAGCTGGTTAAAATATATTGCTGAATAAATCCTAAAAACAGACTCACATGTGATGTGTATTTTTCCTGATATAGTCTGTAGGCATCATCATTGTTCATCTTTTTCACTGGTGTTAAAAAAGCTAACTAAAAATTGCAAAAATCAGCAATATTGTAAAAATCAAATTAGGAGAAAAGTGTTTCGTCCCAGCCCTACTACATAGGAAGTGCGTGTCTACCTATATTCTTTCAACAATGAATCTTAGGCCTGTCACGATAATCAATAAATCAATTAACCGCACAATAAATAAAAACATCCTCTGTAAGTTTGTCGGCCTCAATAAATTGACATGTGCATGCCTGTTTGTTTTCCTCCTGTTCTACTAAACAGGCTGGATGAGAAGATGGATCACTCTGCGCAACTCTCTCAACTCCTGGGTGCGTTGGTTTTACAGCGGATTTAGCGGATTCATAGCGAAGTGAGCATCTGTCATTCATTCAATCTTTTTTGGGGAGGCGGGGCCGCTTGCTTGTACACACACACAGAGATGAAGTGAGCGTCACGAGGAGTAACAGGGAAACAAACACTTAAATGAACGATGGCACGAAAGCTACGGTTTTTAAGCCAGCTGCCACAGCCCCACTGTGGGAATATTTTGGTTTTAAACAGAATGAACAAGGCGTGAGCTCATGAACACTGTCAAACTGATATGTCGCATTTGTTTGAAAGTAGTGGCGATGAAGAAGAGGAGGTGCAGTGGAGCCTTCGTCCTGACAGTCGGCGCTTACTGAGGCGTTTTGTCGGCAATGCAAATATAAATAAAACAGAGCAGAATGGTGCACTCACAGACAGTGTTGTTTGCTACATTGCAAAAGAAATACAACCCTTTAATACGGTCGAAAACCAAGCATTTAGGAAAATGTCACAAACATTTGATAGAGAACAATTTGACTAGAAGAAGATACATGACACAAACAACTCTATTTATTGTTTTTGATTAGTTTAATGTTTTTTTGTTTTTTTGGAAATTTTTCCCAAAAAAGGGTCCATTTCATTTTCATTGGGTCTTTTTTCCCTTTTTTTGTTAAATTTATTATATTCTTTAATTTATTTTACTTAAAAGCTCTTGCCCTTCCAATTAAAGTTGAATATTTTTAAGAAATTAAAGTCTATTGCTTTTGATACGGTGTACCCACTTCATTATGAGATATATTATAATAACATTAATGAAAAGATTATGTTTCAAAATAATATTGACAATAGTATCGTTTATCCAGCAAAATTTGTTACCGTGACAGGCCTAAGAAATCCAAAATTAACCATCAAAAATAGGTGTTTTATTGCATTATAAAGGCAACATCTGCTGAAACTGTTTCTTCTTTACAAGTTGTGATCTACATGTTTCTGGACATCGATCTGTGTCATCCACGGTTGGAGGTGAGCTTCACATTAAGTCCCATTAGCACCACGTTGGGTCATTTCTCTGCCTGGCAACAGCCATTCTGGGAAGGGATTAGCGAGTTCGTAGGGCAGTCGGTGCAGATCTAGTGAACTTTGAGCTGGAATGCACACGAACATCCAGACATGCAAACACACTCTGACTCATGCAGCAGACACATACAGTATGTTTGAGGGAGCTGCTTCTCCGAAATCCAAACTCCTCCACCGCTTTGAAGCCACACTCACATATTCCCACACTGACACCATCGGCCTGTCCATCATTCACACACGCTTTAATTACCCGGAATATTCAGCGTCGTGTGTTTCTGTACAGCCTCATCAGTATGGCAAATAAACACCGAACACTCACGAGGGGTTGACAAATCACCGCCACCCACGGCATTCTCTCCCACGAGGCCGACGGCGAAGGACGCAGACGCATCGTTTCTGCTCAGATCTACTTTTAGACGCATCGGGAAGGGTCGAGGTCAGCCGGGGTCAGCGGGGAGGTCACTGTTTAAAGGACTCTGTTATTCTGGTCTGTGGTCTACGAGCCGAGGTCGGCCCTGAGACGTCAGACTTAACCCTATGTTTACTGAGCGGGTTCATTTTTGACGAACAGCGGTGGGTTTTACTCCTCAAGTATTTCTTTAAAATACTGTGAGGAAGTTTAATGGAGGAGTTTTAAAGTAAATAAGGTGACCCAATGTGACAAAGAGTGTCCCGATGCAATGTTCTCATCTCCAATACGATATCAGCAGGAATCAAACACACTTTTATTACTTATTTTGTATAATGGACTAGAGCTGAGGGATATGGCCTCAAAAAAAAAAAACATTTTTTATCCAACAAAACTTGATTTACCATTTTATTTTTAAATATCTTTCAATTGCAGTCATAATATAGTCTAATTGTTGAAATTTTAGTCTAGTTTTAGTCGCCAAAATCTGAAGTGTAAAGGATAAGGCATTTTTATGTTCTCTTGAATTTCTGAAGTCCTGTTTTCCTCTGTGATAAAATCAAACATCTACTAAGCCTTTATTGAATGTTAGTAAAGTCTGAATGTCTAAATGAACAGAAACAAATGTTCCTTTGTGTGAAATGCAGTCACCTTTATTTAGGCTATCTGGCAGAGCATCTCAGTTACAATACCAGAACTGACAACAAACAGTGAACCTGCTCTACATGAATATATCAATTCATAAAGAAAGCAGCTCTGATTGGATCGCTCCACAACTTATCCCACCACCACCAAGCTAAGGCAGCTGTGATTGGATGTCCCTCTAAACTAGGGCTGCAGCTATCGATTCATTTTGTAATTGATTACTCCATCATTTTTTTGGGGGGGCCGATTAATCGATTAATCGGCTAACTATTACATTGCGCTCACTGCTTTTTTTCTTTTTTTTTTTTTTAGAGTGAAACACTACACATCATTATTATTAGTAATACACAAAGTAGAAAAGCCAGGTCACTTAAATTAACAACTTATTTTTCTTATTTTGAACATTCTGAGCATAAATGGGATCTCAAAATCAAAATCTATACTTCTATTTTTGCTCTGGGCCATATCTTGCCCAGTTTGGTTATTTTTATTTTATTTGTATTCATGCTTATCTCTTTTTGCTAAATTATTGCCTTTACTACTGTACCATATTGATGATCTTATTTTGCTCGCTTTATTTCTAGGACCAAATAATCTCATACTTAGATACTAAGATAATTTAACTAGCTAATGTACATTTCTATAACATATGAAAGCATTCCCTACACCTGCTTCCTCTACTCACTGTCAGTGTTTCCTCTTCTACTCTCTGCAGTCAAATTCAATGTAAAGTTATTGGACGTGAAAAGTATGTGAACAAAATACACATGATTCTGGGCAAGTAGCCTCCGCATAGATTTACGTTCTGAACCAGCCTTTACACGGAGCCATAATCAAAGTAGGTTATTTACTAGCCCATATCTCAGTTATTGATCACATTAGCTGCTTCTGTTGATGTATCATGAGTGTCATCCTGTTGTGTCGCTCTGACGCACAGACCGGATGTTTACTGTTGACGTGCTGCAGCAGAGACGACGTGCTGTCATGCTAAGCTACGTGCTAAGCTAACTCCGTTTGACATCAGACACACTGCACTGTGTTTTCTTTTCGTCCCTTCTTGTAGTGACCACACACTTGGGACACTCTCTGCCATTTCTTCTGTGGACTCTCTCCTTTCTGTCCCTCTCTTTTCTCTTCCTTCATGATTTTACATGCCACGCAGCAGCTGAGGTAGCAGGCGCATTGTGCCACAGAAATGACCGTCCGTGTCAAACACCGTGCACTGTATAGTAGTCCAGATATATATTTTATATGTATAATTATATATTTAACGAGGCGTCGAGGCACACAATTTGCCTGGAGGATATTTTGTAATCAAATAATCGCGATTATTCGAGGAATCGTTTCAGCTCTACTCTGAACTTATCCAACCTTTAACACAACCAAAGTAGCTGTGATTGGATAGATTCCTAACTTGTCTCTACTTCCTACATGACCATATTAGGTCTGACTGGATTAAGTCTGTCAGACATTTTAGTCTAGTTTTTATTTGTTGATGAAAATGCCAGTTAGTTTAGTTTGAGTTTCTGTCCATGTGCTCTTGTTTTTATTAGTTACTGTCTAGTTTTCATCAGGAGAAAAAGGTTGTTAATGAAAATAATTAGTCAACAAACTTAAGTGTTTTTAACTGGAGGTTTCTTATTGATTCGCACCAGTTTACACAACAGGAATAATGACACTTCTTCACTAATCTTTTCTCTTTTCAGTGAGCTGCCACAGTTAAAATCATGACGATGGAGTCAAATGAACTCGATCAACTCCAGCTGCACATTTTCACTGCTTAGCCCATTCTTGAACTTTTACAAATCACTAAAAGAATTTGCTCCGAGAAAGCCCCATATTCCTAAAACCCTTAATACTGGCTGTACTGAGTGTTCGAGTGAAGCTCAGCAGCCTCACAAAGCCTTCTGGGAGAAAGTAAGAAAACGTGCACCTGGGACACAAAACTCCACGGGCACGTTTCACCAGTTTGGTGTTCAACACTCCACCCGCCCTGAAGGAGGAAAACCACAACAGAGACATAAACCAAGCACACCCCAGCATGCTGACAGGACGTCCCACACTCACAAATCCTCTTTACCTGACAAATAGGGGTGTGCCAATACAACTTTTTCACCTCTGATACAATACTGATATCACAGCCTTGAGTATTGGGCGATACCGATATCGATCCAATACGATATCAGCAGGAACCAAACAGATTTTTATTACTTATTTTGTAGTATGGACTGTAAGAAAAGGCTTGATCAGGTGAGATTACTCAAACAGAGAACAGCAGTCAGCAACAGTAGGTATGAAAAAAACCTATGTTTTATCTTTAAACATAAGAATAAACTACAATTAAATAAAATAAATGAACTAGAAAAGCACTCAGAGAGCGCAGACCTCCACCAGGGCCACAGTCCTCACCAATATTGTGATTTTCACCATAAATATTACTCCTACCTTTATTTCATCAAAATACAAAGATTCCTTGACCATGAAAACATACCATTAACAACTGGATTCATAATGATATCTATTTTAGTTCAGTAGTTATACACGAAAATCACATTTTTCATCATGGCGGATCCAGACCGATATCTGGGTCACTCCCAAAATCTAATCTTTTGTCATTTGTCCCAATCCGGACATTTCCTCAAAATTTCATCAAAATCCGTCCATAACTTTTTGAGTTGTGTGGCTAACAGAGAAACAAACAAACTAACTAACTAGCGCAAAACAGATGCCGGCAATAACATAATGTCCTGCAGAGGTTAGAAGAAATTAGAAGACCCTAAAAAGTAACCTCAATAAATCCAGTAAAAAGAAAAACATGTAGTTTTAAATTGAAAAATAACCGCTGTGTTTAACTTAAACATAAGCATATTCTACAACTTATTTAATTAAATAAAAAATAAACTTGAATCGGAGTGCTTATATCGGAGATTTTAGATGGAGGCAGATATCATCTCATATTTGTTTTTGTTTTTTTTTGCTAATATTGGATTGGGACACCCTTACTGACAAACACCTGGGCTGTGGTCCAATAGTCACCTCCTAAGCCCTTTTCTAACCACTTCTCCTTAACCCTGATGGAAAACGTCAAGAGGTTAAGGAAAGGAGAAAGCAGAATTCAGAAGGACTTAGGAAAGGAAAACTGCCATGCAGAGAGAATCCGACTACACTTTCACTACGCTACGTCATCATGTGGCGGCGGATCTTACTGCTGTGGTGAAACTACAATTTTCTGAAGATGGACTACAAAAGGCTCATCTTAGAAGAGCTTCAGTTTCATGACCAGTGTTGTCTGTAACGCCTTACAAAATAACACGTAACAGTAGCCTAACTACTTTTCCGTAGTTCCTTTTTTATTCCAGGGCAACGTTACTTTTCCCACAGACTGATCTGACATTGAAGCTGCCTTCTCTGCTGCTTGCATAACACGTGTAGCGTTGCCAAGTTCGCTCATTATAAGCGGCCACAAATTTCTTGAGTCACTTTTTTTGGGCTTGTTTCTAAACATGAAGTTTCTTCTTGAAGCTCTTCTGTCTGTGTGAATCCTCCTGATTATCTTCCAGCTCCCAACAATAAAGCAAAACACGGCTGCAGTAGGCAGTTTGTCCACTTCATCGTTTCCTGGTTATCAAACACACTCACGCACATGGAGCATGCTCCAGAGCCAAAGTTGCCAGGTCTGCTTTTCATAAGTGACGTTCTTTTCTTGAATAGATGCTTGGCACTGTGTTATTGAAATGTAATGTAGACAAAAATTAACACACTTAATGTAGAATTCTCTTTTTAAAAAGTAATATATCACATTAGGAAAGGAAATAGCTAGAGGTTATTCTGGGCTTGCAAAATGTGGAAACTCTGGACAGGAGCTCTGATTCCACAGAGTATGGGACATGATTTTGATAAAGTAAAGCACATCAAGTAAAAAAAATAGAACTTTATATAAGACTTCACTTTTAGGAACTAATATGGGGTTCTATCCAAAGTAGTAGTAGTAATAAAGTAACAAGTTACTTTTAAAGAAATATCAGGTAAAAGCAAACACTACTTTTTAAAAGTAACTTCCTCATCACTGATCATGACAATGTTGTTCCTTTAGACAATTTGAACATCAACAACCTGGTAAAAATGTGGTGTGCATAACCGATGTTGAAGTGAGGACTTAAATAAATCTGTCCTCTCATTATCAACATGAACACCAATCAGTGCATGAAAATAAATGAACTGAAGGAAAGAAAGGCACAAACTGTTAAGATCACAATCTAATAGAGTACAAATGATTCATATTGAACCAAGTTTAAAACATAATCAACATCAAATGTCTCATATTCTGCTCTCTTCAGAGAATCAGACTGCTGGAAAGTTAAGGCAGGTTTTGGTAAACTTTAGAAAGGATGAACAACAGAGGGAACTCACATGGTCTGAGGGATTTGTTTGTCATTATTCTGTTGAATTCTGAAGCAGTCTGATAGCGCGCTGTTTATAAAAGCTGTTGCTGCAGAGAATTGTGGGACAGAATAATCTCCTCTCCTTTCCTAAAGGATGGTCCAGTATATCCTTTGCTAAAGGAGATGCTAAAGGAAGCATTGAGCCTCCTTTCCTAAGCATTTAGACTATTCCAACAGCTCTTATCATGGACTACTTCTGGATCGTTTCACTCAAGCAATACGGACTATTCGACTGCAGCTCCACCTCAAACAGCTCTGACCTTTCTGCTGTCTCTGTCTCCACATGGTAACGTTTGCTCTCCTGCAGTCTGGACTTTCTCAGCGCTCCCTCATCATCATTCACAAAAACACTCAGACAAAGTGGAGCACTGGCTGCATGTATATTTTCAGGTTCTTACAGTAAGCTCTAACTCACATATAGGTTTGAAGAAGTGTTTGAGGCTATGGTATTTGTGTAGGTGGTCCATACTCAGAGACTGGAGGAGCCCGAAGTCTGAGAGTCTGTTTAGTGTGAGCACTTCAGAGAGCAAATAACTGCATAAAATATAGACGCATATTAACGTCATAATCCAGCAGGACATAAGGTCCTAAAAAGTCATTTGGAAATAAAGATGGGTATCAAAAACCAATTCCAGTTGAGAATCTTTAACAGTAGGGCCTGACCGATATGGACACTATGTCAATACAAGTACCTTGGAGTTCAGCTGGACAATAGACTTGAGTGGAAATGCAACTCTGAGTACATCTACAAGAAAGGTCTGAGCAGACTCTACTTCTTAAGGAAGCTGAGATCTTTCAACGTCTGTCCCAAAATGTTGCACATCTTCTATAAGTCTGTTGTTGAAAGTGAAATCAGCTTTGCAGCGATCTGCTGGGGCAGCAGCATCAGAACCAGAGACTTGAAGAGAATCAACAAACTGATCAAGAAAGCTGCTTCTGTGCTTGGAGTAACTCTGGAGCCGCTGGAGCTGATCGTCCAAAAAAGAATAGTGCACAAGCTGATGAAGATAATGGAGGACTCTTCACACCCTCTCCACAACACGGTGATGAGACAGAAGAGTGTGTTCAGTGAGAGGCTTCTTCAGGTCCGATGTAAGACTGAGAGTTACAGAAGATCATTCCTGCCAGCAGCCGTCAGCCTCATGAACAAAGTCCAGAATCAATTATTGTTATTATTATTGTTATTATCGTTATTATTATTATTATTGAACACAATCTGAAGTACTACAATCCTGAATTTCCCTTTGGGATAAATAAAGTATTTTTCATTTCATTTTCATTTCATTTCATTTCATGTCCCTATGTATTTGTTTATCTTTACAACACAGAGACATTTTTTAAGTCCAAAGCCATGCAGAAAAGCATGAAACCTCTGGGAAATCAAATATAAACCCTTAAAATGAATAAAACTTAAAAAGTTGTAAACAGGTCATTGTGAGAGCAAAGCAACAACATTCTTTTCATAAACCTCTTTTATTTTTCTACTCAAGAGCAAAGAACTTTCCAGTACAAAATAAAATAGTGGGCAAAACTGCAGTCAGTTCCTGCAAAATAAAATAAATAACCTTATTTAAAATGTAAATATTTAGATGAATTATGAACTCTGTCTTGTCACATCTGCCTTTCAGTCCTAGATTCCCTTTTAGTGCATCAGAAGTAGGAGTCCCCAGCAGCAGGCGAGAGGCTATGCTAACACTAGCATAGTTAGCTTGCGAGTTATTTAGCTAAACTGCAGCATCAGGGACAAGCGATGAAGCCAGGTTTCTGTAACAATCATCACAGAACAGTCACAAATAAACTGATCCCTGCAATCAGATGGTCTAATTCGTCAGTTTTGTGAACAACAGTTGGTCAGGAAAATGTCAGTGCGAGAGGCTGCTTCTGTAGCCGAGCAGAGAGTCCGGTGGTTTCGTTATGTCCAGCGGTATACTGTGCAAGCCCAGAAAGTCGCTCCTTATGTCGGACTTGCAGGCGAAAACAATACTCAGCAACTCCATGGGAGTGTGGGTGAGTTTTGCTCCAAACACTCCATCACCCATACACACAGAATCAGTACAGAGCTCAGAGCTGCTACAACAACGAGTGCAGCCATCTTTTGATACGTCATCATTCTGCGCAGCTCAAACATCAAACAGTGTTTACTGTTTTATGAGAAAGTTACATGATTGTGTTGGTGTTACATCGGCAAAACTCTGGATGATGTTGAATACTTTAATAAGGGCTATAATATGTTCATTGATATATATCACTCAGGCCTTAGTTACCCCCAAATTCCACTGCACGTGAAAGCGCCACGCCGCGGTCTTGCTCCGACAGGCAAACCCCACTGAAAGCGGTGCACTCAGCCCCGGAGGGGGAGGGCTGTTCCCCGGGGAGCCGCAGGCTCTCATGAGAATAGCGATGTCAAACGCTCATAAAACGTGTTACAGACTGAGAAAAGAAATAAACCACACCATGTTTCGCTTCTCTAAGGTCCCTTTGCTGGTCCCAACCACACAGCTTCGTGAATTATTCAACTTCTATCTGCCTATATCCTTGTAGAAAAGATGCTTGGTGTCATGTATACAATCTTATATATTTCTGTACCTCTACGGTTCACCTTTCTTCGTCCATGGTGTTGTGTTGCCTCTTGGACCCTCTGACCGACTGCTGACCTGATGCTCGTGCCTCCGGTTTTTACATAACGACAAACAATTGAGGAACATTACGTGCAAGAGTCCGTGCAATGTGTTTTATTTTGAAACTTCCGGTTACTCCAAACGGTGGCTTCCTGTCTGGTGCTTTCTTAACGACAGTGAATTTACGATGTTTGGAAGCGGCCATGCAGAAAATAGACCTGAAGCGAATCTCTTGCACCTTGGCGCGTGCCAGCGCTTCAGCAACGCGGCGCTTTCGTGTCCAGTGGAATTTGGGGGTTAACAGCTCCATCAAAGAATCAATATCATGAGTCTTTTTGCTAATCAATTACCTTATCAATTCCTTCCCCTGACAGGGTTCAGAAGAGTCAGAATTGTGGTTTAATTTTTTACAAAAGGCTCCTACTGCACAACCTTAAGAGAGTGGAAACACCAGCAGCTTGCAGAAGCAGTTATCTATGCTGTGACGTGTGTTTGACATTGTTGACACTGAAAATCTACAGACCAACATTGGCCCACACGGAAAATCGCAGGAATCAATAAGGACATCGTTAAAGAATTGGATAGAGTAGCAGGATTGTTAAAAGCACTGATATTGATAAAATCTTATCAATTATTATCCCTATTTGAAAACAAGCAATACAGAAAATAATGGTAGAAAATACTAGGGGTGGGAGAAAAATTTGATTCACAGAAGTATCAGGATTTTTTGTTTGACGATTTTTAAATCAATTTTATTTATTCAAAAATTGTTTTTTTCCAAAATTTAAAAGCTTCATTTTAGTCCGTGTTAATAACCCACCTTTAAATGCAATCCAGGCTTTTGAAGAGAGAGTATAAATAGCTGGTTAAAACATACTGCTGAATAAATCCTAAAAACGGACTCCTGACATAGTCTGTAGGCATAATCATCGTTCATCTTTTTCGCTGGTGTTAGAAAAGCTAACTAAAGATGGCAAAAATCTGCAATATCATAGAATTTAAATCGCATCGGCACCAAAAAAAATCACAAAAAATCAAATCGGGAGAAAAGCTTATTGGCGCAGCCCTAGAAAATAAACTGTACACCATCGAGGTTGCATGCCAGTGCTTCATCAAGTATAATGACAATAAATGCTTTTTTCTTTTTCATTATATTCTTAACCAAATTAACAAACTTAAAAGGCCTTAAACGAGGGGGTTATGTTATGAGTTTGATCACATGTCTTCTCTTTGTAGCGGTTAAACTGATTTTAGGTCAAAGAGGATTTTGGAAATCACTGCACTTTGTGTTTATTTAGTCGAACTTCACAGGAGTTTGTAGAAAAAGCAGATTTTAACTGCCTTAGTTATCTCACACTCGGCAGCGTAAACCACAAACTGAAGATGTAAACAGAGACAAAGAGGTGTTTACATGTAGCAGCATGAGCGATGATCCAACAGAGAGACAGAGGAGAGTCTTCACCCAGATGTTTGAACCACACAGGCTCAGCTGAGTTTGTTGTTGAGCGCTGTAAGCCTGTGAAGAAAACCCCTCTTGTTTGACTCAGGTCTTGGATCAGGGCCCTCTGAGGTTTAGAGGATTATGATGCTGCTGACAGTTCTGCTCATGTAACGCTGCAGCCAGCATGTTTTATGGCTGTAGTACGTGAGTCGGCTTTTGGAAACTTCCAGAAGTATTTGTACAAATTCAGAAACATTTTCTTATGTCACTGTTTCACTGTGTTACTCAGATGTTCCACCTCAAATCCTTCAAACTGACACTGGGGTCCCACAGGGTTCTGTCCTAGGGCCTCTTTGATTTATCATCTACATATAGGGGTGTCCAGATACAACTTTTTCACCTCTGCTACGACATCGATAATGCAGCTTTGAGTATTGGCAGGAACCATACAGCCTTTTATTACTTATTTTGTAGTATGGACTAGGGCTGAACAAATAATCGCAAATTAGATTAAATCGCGATATGGCTTGTTGCAATTTTCAAATCACAGAAGGTTCAATATTTTAAGCCCAAAATGTGTCGAACATTTTGGCATTGTGATGTAGTTTTTTTGCAATTTCATGCCTATTTTTTTACCTCTATTCATACACTTTTCTCCCACTTTTGGGCCATTTTTACCTTTTTTTAACTCCGTTTTTACAACTTTATGCCCATTTTGCGCCCATTCATCTTTTTTTGGCCACTGTCAGAAACATTTTTGGAATTTTTACATGGTTTTTGAAATTTAATGTCAAATCTAATTCCCAATTGTGCTGCCATAATCAATTTTCCTAAGCCACTTTTGGATTTTTTTTTTGCCAATTTTTCCCATTTTTTTTTTTTTTTATTTCATACCTTTTTCCGCTTTCATACCATTTTTACCCAGTTTTTACAATTTCATACCTACAGTATTTTGCTTCTGTTCTCCACTTCTCCACTTTTCCTCAAATCTTTTATCCTTAGATTAATTTAATGTCGTATTGTTTTTACTATAAAAACATCCACTGCTTATGATTGTTTAACAGTACATAAGATGAGGAACATTAAAATAATTACAGAGTAAATCGCAATATTGGGGGAAAAATCGCCATTAGATTATTTTCTCAAATCATTCAGCCCTAGTATGGACAATAGGAAAAGGCTTCATCAGGTGAGATTACTCAAACAGAGAACAGTAGTCAGCAATAATAGGTATGAGAAAACCTGACCTATTTGTTATTAACCAATGGAATCAATAAATGTAACCTTAAACATAAGTACATAGAGTACAATTAAATAAAATAAATAAAAAATAAATTAGACGACCATGAAAAGTAACCTCAATAAATCCAATAACAAAAACATATATCTTTAAATTGCAAAATAACCACTGTGTTTTACTTGAACATTAGAATATTCCACAACTGAATTAAATAGTTTAAAAAATTAATTAGAATTGACTGCTTGTATCGGAGTATTTATATCAGAGATTTTAATTGCAGGCCGATATAATCCAATATTTGTTTTTTTGCTAATATTGGACTGATATCAAAATCAATATCGGATCGGGACATCCCTATCTACATACGTCCCTCTCCTTACTTCATAACACAGACATTGGTCACTGCTATCATAGTATGCTGCTATCAGGTTCTGGTTACCACATTTTGCTTGATTGATCTTGGTCTTAACATGATGCTGATATTGATCATGGCTAACATTTAAAGCTGATAATAACCTTATAATGATGATAGTGCTGATAATGATCTTGGTCTTACTTCAATGCTGAAATTTATCTTGGAAATTTTATACTTTAAGCTTAATTAAGGTTTTCATACAATGTAGCAACTAGTTTTAGTCGCTTGTTATGTTGTAATCAGTTCTGGTTATCATACAATGCAGCTATTCAACTTGGTCAACAAATAATGTCACTAAAGACAATGGTTAGATCATAATTATGCTTTAGTAAGGTTTCCTCACAATGCAGCTACTGGTTTTGGTCAAATCTGTTTACTTTAGAATGCAGTAAGTAATCTTGGTCTATAATAATGCTGCTACAGAACTTGGGCAACTAGCTATGCAGATGATTACCATATATTGGTCTACAAATAATACTGCTACTTACAGTATCTTGTGCAGTGTATGATGTGTTTGTTGGTTAAGTTGTAATGCTGCTATAAGTCCTTGTTTACTATAAAATGCAGCTATTCATTTTGGTAAACATATAATGTCACAAAGAACTTGGGCGACCAATAATGCTTAAGGTTGCTGTATGGTCCTGTTTTTCGTCATCATATCATGATGCTGTTAGTTCTGATTACCATAAAATGTAGTGACTAATGTTGGTCTACAAATACTACTTCTTATAGTGTATCATATGTTTGTTGGTTAACTTGCAATGCTGCTATAACTCCTTGTTCACTACAAAATGTTGATATTCCTTTTGGTAAACAAATAACATCCTGAAAGAACTTAGGCAACCTGTTTTCCGCCATCTTATCATGATGCTGTTAGTTCTGGTTACCATATAATGCTGCTACTAATATTGGTCAACATGTACCACTATTATGCATGGTATCTTTATTGATTTACTGCATGTCTAGGTTATTTTGGTTACCTTATAAGGCTGTTATCAGTATTGTATCCTACAAAATGCAGCTATTCATTTTTGTAAACAAATAACATCCTAAAAGAACTTAGGCGATCTGTTTTCCATCATCTTATCATGATGCTGCTAGTTCTGGTTACCATATAATGCTGCTACTAATATTGGTTAACATACTATTAAGTATGGTGTCTTTATTGATTTACGGCATTTTTAGGTTGTTTTGGTTACCTTATAAGGCTGCAATCAGTGCTGTCTCCTACAAAATGCAGCTATTCATTTTCATATACTGCTTTTATGGACATTTAATTATGCTGGATGAACTTTAATGCTTCTTTTGATATTGATCAAAGCTTGATGTTGATACTGATCTAAATGCTGCTAACGATTTTGGTCAACAATGGTTCTGCCATTGAATAAACGTTATAACTCTACTAATTTGGTCAACCTTTAATGTGGTCCAATATTGTTATATATTGTTACTACTGATCCTGACCAACGTATAATGCTGCTACTGATCTTGGTCAACATCTCATGCTGCTATCCATCTTGTATATTGATAATGCAACTTTAAATCTCGTCAAGTATGACAGCTATTGATCCCATTAAACTTATATTATTATTAGTGCTACTTACCCCAGTCAATCAATTATGCTGCTACTGCTCTTGATCAAGATAATTCTGCTACTTTCCTCAGTCAAGGTAAAATGATAATGATGCTGCTTAAGTAGGATGAGTGAGAAGAGGAGAAATGGGTAAGCATAGAAACTCAGAGGAGTACAACAGAGGAAATAGAGAGTGAGGCCAAGGGCGACTCGAATCATAATCTCCTGTTGAATTTCACAAGGAGCCGTTTCACCAGAAGATCCAAGAGCTGGGCCCACCTCCAGAGCTCAGACTCACACCTTTAACAAGCTTAGGCCACTGCTGTGTGAACTTTACGTGTGCATGTGTCAACAAGACCGGGAAACATGACATTCAGAAGCAAAAATACACAAATTTAACTTTAATATACTGCAGCTGAGGAAGCAGCAACACGAAGACTGTGAAGAGGTGCGACTTTGTCATGAGACTGGAAACAACACAAAAGGAAGAGTACAGTAGAAATAATCGCCTACAGGAAAAGGCGAATTAATCTAATTTAAAAGAGCAATTGGAGGAGAGAAAGGAGACAGTGAGTTGTGCTTCAGTAAGAGAATAATGCTATCAGTTCAGATGGATGAAACACTTATACGAAAATTGCTATAATTTGATAGATATCAGGTTTATGTGGCCGTACATCAACAGATCTTATGCCTACACTTTTATTAATCAACTGTAATGCAGGATGTTGCTCGACCATTGGACAAAAATAATGAAGCAGTTGATAATTAAAATGCAGTTTTCATAGGCGAGTAAAAACAATTGACAAGGTTAAAACTAGGGATGCAGCATATTGGATATTTGCCTTTTATTGCAGATATTTCTGAGCTCATTGTTGCAAATATGTTGACATATTTGGTCAAGAGCTCAAAGTCTTTACTTTATGAGAACTGACTTGTTGCTTGGGATGCAGGGATTAGTATAGTTTACTGATGTTACTGCCGATATAAAGCCAATATGTCTAGTAGGTAACAAAAATAATGTATGAATCGATGCAGCGAGTCGATAATGGTTTAATCTTGAAAAGCTGCCGCCAGACTGCAGCATCAGTTTAGCTTCTGAGGAAGAAAAAGCTAATTTAAGAAGGTGAGACCAAAAATGTATCTAATTTAGTTTGTAATTAAATCATGAATGGCATTTCTAATTGGTAAAAGGAAAAAATATCGATACAGCTAGGTCTGTCATGATAATCAATAAATCAATTAAATAAATAAATAACACGTCCTCGATAAGTTTTCCGGCCTCAATAAATTGACACGTACATGCATGTTTGTTTCCCTCCTCGCTCTTTACCAAACAGGCTGGATGAGAAGATGGTTCACTCCATACATCTGTCTCAACACCTGGGTGCGTTGGTTATATAGTGGATTTAGCAGAGTGAGCCATCTGTCAGTCATTCAATCTTTGTGGGGGAGGGAGGAGAGTCCATTTCAAGAGATTCCATTTCATTTTCATTAATTTTTTTTGTTTGTTTAATTTATTATATTGTTTGTTTGTTCAACTGATTTGATTTAAAAGCTATTGACCTTTCAATTACAGTTAAATACTCTTAAAAAATTAAAGTTTATTGATTTCGATACGGCATACTCACTTTACTATGACATATATTATAATTACACCAATGAAAAAATGATGTTTCAAAAAATTATTGACAATAACATTGTTTATTGGCAATAATTTTTTGAACAATTATCGTCCAGCAAAAATTATTCATGACAAGCCGAGATACAGCAATATAATGCAATATTTTGACCTCCAATACAATATCGGTATTTATAATCTTAATATTGTTTTTTTTTTGGTAAAAACAAACCCATATTTTGTCAGAGTTGGAAATAAAATGCAGCTTATAAATATGTATGCACAGTTTTTTTTCATGCAGTCTACTCAAATCAGACAGTGACAAGAGAAATATGTGATTTATTTTTACTTACTTTTATTTTGTCAGTAACTCAAAGCACTTTGTTCCTCATGTGTTCAATGACATTTTGAGCTGCACCGCATGTTAGGATGCTTTAAATACAATATTAAAGAAAAACAAGAATAATGTCTTTGCAACATTAGTTTAAGTGCCTTCTATGTTTTCAGGTTAAGTGTATGTATGTAACTGCATTTGACATATTTCAAAAGCAATGAAAATGGAGAAGTTTTGAGTAATATTGTGTGATTTACATAAACACCATCTCTAGTTTTTTCTTAGTGAACTAGAGCATCGAAATATATCACAATATTGTGATATTGTTATATTATCGTATCGTGAGGTTTTTGCCAGTACTCACCCCTAATAGTTGGGTGACCATTTGTATTTTTTGTTAATTTGAAAAAAGCCTGGTGCTGTGATATAACAAATCAAGCACACTACTCACAGCAATGCAATGTGATATCAAAACAAATTTGAGTTGTTAAGTTAATAATCATAATTAAGTCAAACCTGGAGTCTAGCGAAGACCCACAGCTCTAATGTATGAGCTGTAAATGTTAACCAAACCTCACATGAAATGTACTTTTAACCATTTAATTTTTGCTCTTTTATTTATGTCTTTTGCAGGTATACAAGTCAACAGCATCCTCTTTATTCACAAATATTGTAAGCTAAATGCAGACTGCTATAACAGAGCTAACAATGCGATCAGGGCTGAGTGATATGGAACAAAAATCATCTCTAGGTCTTTCTTGTCTGACCTTTTTTTCTTTTGTTTTTCTTTTTTTAGAGAAACAGAACACTGGACTATGAGAAACCAAGTCTATAAGCACTGACTAGTCTTTTAACATCATTTCTCCTAATAATTATATTTCTATCCTTTGAGTGTGAGTTTATTCTTTTCTTTTACATCTGTCTTTGCACTGTCTGAATTTGAGCTTTCTGTGAACTAAAGTATATTTCTCTATGCTTTAATGCACTTTCTGTCCTGCAAACACGCTTTATATCTATAGGGAATCTCTACTCTGATGAGTTCAATGTTTTGTTTGGTTTTCTGTACATGCTCCCTGACAAATAAATTTAAAAATAAATAATAAAAAAAGCCAAACATATGGAATAATGACCTAAAATAAAGAGGCCAGATACCCAGTCTGTTTGAGCTTCTGATGCCTTTAAAGTGCAGCAGGAAAAAGAGAAAATACTCCTGAATGTTGTATAAAGAAAGTAAGATACAGCTCTGTGACACAAATATAAGAAATTAGGACACATGCAGTACGCACAGGAAGTGAAACAGAAAACAAAAGTTGCAGAGGAAACAGCCAAAACAACCTGGAAATCATTACCACGAGCATCCCGTGGGACCCCTGCACACCACCACACACCCCTCTCACAGTTCTCATGATGTCAGTACAGTACACGCTCGAGCAGGCATGTTCGACCAGCGGAGATAAGCCTCTTTGGGATTTTTTAAAAAGTTTTTAAAGGAATAATGTGGAAAATCCCGGGTAGAAAGATCTGGAAAAGGCTGCTGCATGATTTTTTTAATAAGCAGATTTTCAAAACAAGAGAAAGTAAGATGTTGTGGTGCTATTTCTGGTTATATTGTGGATATTTAAGGTTGTATTTTAATCTCAAAACTGCCCTTTGAATTGCTTAAAAGACAAACTATCCACTCCTCTCCTCCTACGAGCTTTTCTACACAACTTTATTTTGCTTTAAACACCAGAATCAGCTGAACCAATGCACACTGCTCTGGCACGTTTAGCCTTTCAACACCGACCCTGCTGAAGCATAAATCTTTTAACAGCAATTCCCCTCAGCAATAAGTCCAAATGAATGAAAAGATGCTCCAAATCTTCCCTTTAAGCACGGCAAGACCTCATAGTAAACAGTTTACTTACTGAAGCGCAGAAAAAGTCTGATTTATGGAGGAGAAAGGCAGAAAAAGCAGCAAGTTCCAATCCCTCACAGTCTTGTGTGCACTCAGAAAAGAGAGAGACAGGAGGCTCGAGCGAAAGAGGAGGAGAGAGATTTACATCATTAGTGCGAGCCTGCAGAACAGAACAGGAGGAGGGGAGGATGAGGAGAAGGAGAGGAAGAAGAGTTAAAGAGGGGACCCCCATATTAGGCTATGAGGAGACTTCATGTGAACAGACAGCAGCAGGACGTGAGATATGATCAGTGAGGACGATTTAAATACACGAGACGACAGAGGAGACGCTGCCACACAAGATTTTAATCGATCCTGCTCTAGAAAGCTGTCAAAACAACGTGTAACAGCGCTCACATTAGGGCTGTGTGTTTTCATTAGGAGCCATTACACCGATCCTGATCGATGACGGCAGTGTTTTCTGTCAGAGAGTGGAAGAGAAGTGGACAAACTTGACAAAAACACGAGCGAGGAGAATGAAGTGTGATGAAACAAAAAGTATGGATGTGTGCATAAAGAAAGGCAGCTGTACTATTGAAGAAACAGATAAGTTCAGCTTCCTGTCTGGAGTCCGGAAATGATTAAAACCTTTTCCCTGTTGGCCTCATTAAACCGAGCAGCCTGTTACAGAGAAGCAAAAACAACTGTCAATGCAAACTCCTGCGATTCAAAACTCACAAAAAGATCATTTACAACCAGAGAATCGAGAAGAAGTCAGAAAAGATACTTCTGTTTTTAGGGTGGGTAAATGCTACAAGAGAATCGGCCTCAGTTTTGGCTCGGATCCTGCTTCTGACTGAAGTCAGCATTAACTGGTGATCTAAAGCAGGGTCACACATCAGGATTTTCTGAGTCTGAGGAGATGTTTTATCTCTTAGATCAGGGGTGGGCAAGTGGCGGCCCGAGATCCAAGTGCAGCTCTCCACATCTAAATGTGGCCAGCCATTCATTCCCAAAAACCAGCAGCTGTAAATATGAAGAAAACTCAGATACTCAGATCTCAGATCAGATTACTCAATACTATATTTAAAAAATGGCAGCAGCAAAATATCTGAGCTTTAAAATTTGAAAAACACATCTTTTTATTGATTTGAAAAAAGCTTCATTGGCTTTAATTCCATGTATATGAGCTAAATTTGCTTGAATTCTAAGTCAAGTTCATTTATTAATGCATAATAACTTGTATTTATAATGTAATATAAGAATATTGGTATGCTAATTTTTACGACAAATTTTTATTCTCATTTGTTGTTTATCCAACATTCTTTTTCATCATCGAGAGTTTCTGAAAATCTGTAACAATGTGGCCCTTAGGCTGGAAAAAATGGTTTTATGTGGCCCTCTTGGTCATTAAAGTTGCCCAACCCTGTCTTAGATAGTAGGGCTGAACAATTAATTGCAAATTGGATAAAATCGCCAGATGGCTTGTTGCAATTTTCAAATCTCAGACAGTGCAATATTTTTAACCCAAAACATGTTAAACATTTTGGCATTGTGAAGTAGTTTCTTGCAATTTCATGCCTATTTCAACCTTTTTAAACACAGTTATCACAACTTTATGCTATACTTTCTATCTTGCTCCCATTCATCTTTCTTTTTTTTTTTTGGCCGCTGTCAGACCATTTTTGGAATTTTTACATGGTTTTTGAAATTTAATTTCAAATTTCATTCCCAATTTTGCTGCCATGATCAATTTCCTAAGCCACTTTTGGATTTTTTTGCAAAATTTTCCCCAATTTTTTTTTTTTGTAATTTCATACATATTTTGCACCTATTTATTAGGGATGGGGCGATACACTTAAACTCACAATACGCTGCACCTCAATATGCCCGGGTCACGATACGTATCATATTTAGCAAAAAAGTAAAAAAGAAAAAGTATTACTTTGTAATTACAACTTATTTGTTTTTGTTTGAGTTGCACACAAGAAAACACAAGGCCTAACAGGCCAAACACAAACAAGTCTCTCTCTCTAACACAAGGTTAGAGAGAGTGTATGCTAACGAGCGGTAGGCTCGTTTTCGCCATCTTCGTCTTTTTTAATGAGAAAGCCAAAATACTGCCAGACTGATGACTTGTATCCAGGTGGAGCGTCCTCAATTTCGACCTCATTCGACTCCATCATTCGGCATTTTGGAGGCAAGGTAGTTGGTGCTAATGTTTGTTGCAGTCACTTCTGGTCACATGCACTATTACCGGACGTGACGTCTTTATTTCGCGATCCATTTTTTTCAAACTCGATGCATTTCGTCACGTACTGTATCGCGATATATTGATATATTGCCAAACGACATTTCATCCCATCCCTACTATTTTATTAACCTTTTTCCGCTTTCATACCATTTTTACCCAGTTTTTACAATGTCATACCTTTTTTGCTTCTGTTCTTCACTTATTCACTTTTTCTCAAATCTTGTATCCTTAGATTGATTTAATGTCATATTGGTTTTACTATAAAAAGATCTACTGCTTATGTTTGTTTAAGAATACATAAGATGAGGAACACTAAAACAATTGCAGAGTAAATCGCAATATTGGGGGAAAAAAATCGCAATTAGATTATTTTCTCAAATCGTTCAGCCCTACTTTGCACCTATGAATTGAGCACCAAATGTGAACTGCTGCCTTAAAATGAGGCAGCAGCAGAAAGTCCTGCCTCTGGTGCAGCCTCCAAACCCTCAGGTGTCATAATGAAATAACAATAACCATGTTCCAGCTCTTTATGTGGACAGGTGAGGCTGTGGGGCCGTTAAACCAATAGAGACCGAGCTTTGGCCACTTGATGCTTTTTATTAGCTTTGCTCTGGCTGCGGTTCCCATGCCAACCTCTAATTAAAACCCACTGATGTGGCTTCACCGTTACCGCCAGGTCCCTCAGAGATGGACAATGAAACAGCAATCATGACGGAGTGAATAAAACAATAACCAAAAACACCTGATGGATGTATTGAGTGGGTTTCTGGTGCATCCTAACATTCAGAAGCTGAATTTTCAGAGCTGTGGAGGCCTCGGCGATGTCCTCTCCAATCAGTAATTGAGTTGTCACTAAGTATAAACGCACTTGATGGCGATAAATGAAAACAGCAGGCTCCATTCAGACGGCCTAATCAGGAGGAAGAGGAGTTTCCATCAAAGCTGCTGCAGAACAAAGCAAACAGCTGCCCCCGCGTGCTGTCCCTGCTTTACATGTGTTTGATCAATGCTCTGCTAATGAGGGACGAGCCCTGAGCCCATAATCAGGGGGTCACAGTCACAGTTTAGACCGCATTAATTATAATAATTAACTTCAGAGGGCACAAAGTCCACGATCGATATAAACTGAGACTCAGACGGGATGTCGGCTCCTTCTGCACAGACTCAGCTTCTCTAACGAAGGGATTCCCAAAGTGAAAAGTTTGATTACCAATTTATTACCCAACGTTTTAATCTCAGACAGAAACAGAAGTTACTTCAACAAGAAATTAAAGATGTATTTGTTAACATATGGCTTAACTAAAACATAATAATGCTGATTGCTTCTCCCTAATGATGTGAATTTTTCTTGTAGTCCCAACAGGTAAGGAGAGTTCTGAGGTTTGTCTCTCCTTTTTCTTTTCTTTTATTTAAACTTTTTGTATATTGGTTTGCTTTTTGCAATCAAGAGGGTGAATAATACAGCTACTGTATAAGAGGACTGATGAATGTTATGAGTGTAGTGTATATAATGATATTTTTTTGTTGAAGGTGTACTATGTGGACCCCAGGACGAATAGCTACTGCATATTTATTGTTACTAATGGTGGATCCAAAAAAAATCAAATCAAATAAAAAAATATACCTGTCAAGTTTTAAAAAGCTGTTTCAGTAAAGTTCAAACTGTCAAATGTTTGCATTATGAGGTTTGAAAAAGGACTGAAGTGTTGGCAGAGAGGCTGGAGGATGGATTTGTGAGGCATCTTTGAGAAGAAAATCTGTCCTGAATTATCTAAGATATTTATATTTACATAAGTCCAGTCAAACATCCTTCTCAATAAATTTCTATTTTCTAAAGTGAGCTGGTGTTGCCCACTGAAACTGCAGGTAAATAAATCTATTTGGTGAGTACGGAAGAGCATTAGAGCCGATTTAGATGGTAAAAAAAAAGTCCAAATGATGAGATTACAGCTAAAATGTCAAGAAAATATGTGGAAGATCGAGAACAAAGTCAGCATACAATGTATTTCAACTTTTGTCTCCACATTTCCACTTTTTTAACAAAATACTATTTCAACGTTATTGTCGTCATTTCAACTTTCATCTTCAAATTTCAACTTTTATCTCAAAATACTATTTCAATTTAACTGTTATCATTTCAACTTCAATCTAGAAAGTTCAATTTTTATCTCAAAATATTATTTCATCTTTATTGTCATCATTTCAACTTTAATCTCAAAACTTCAACTTTTATCGCAAAATGCTATTTCAACTTTATTGTTGTCATTTCGACTTTAATCTCAAATTTTTAACTTTTATCTCAAAACTCTATTTCAACTTTATTGTTATCATTCCATCTTGAATCTCAAAATTTCAACTTTTATCTCAAAATACTATTTCAACTTTACTGTCATCACTTCAACTTTAATCTCGACTTTGCCAATATAATTTTCTCCATCTAACATGGCCCTTACACTCTACTGTAAGTGAGAATAATTAACTTTAAGAGGTTTTATTAGTATGTTAAGCATGTTAAATGTGGAGGTGGGGGGGGCAGCAGGCCTGAGAGACTCATTTCTTTTTTTT